>JBBJLS010088987.1:0-22642 GCA_037577275.1 Bryconaethiops microstoma
TAATTTGGAACAGTTCATTGTAAGTTTTTTATATAAAAAAAATACTGTTATCATTAGGAGATTTGTTCAATAAAATTGGAATTGCACTCTTAATAGTTGATAACATGAGAATTATTCTGACTGTTGTTTACATCAGTTATTTAGATAAATGAGAAAAGTATCATTTGCATAATAATTTGGAACAGGGTGTAAACAAAAAACTCAGCTTTGGCAACATACCGTCTCACGATTAGAGTGCTTTCCTATTGCTTCAACGAGTGCAACAGAAGGATAAACAACAGTGTCTGAATAGGATATTTTTAAAAAGTATCTCTCAAGTGAGTGGTTTTAATAAAGATAAATGCCTTTGCCATTGTGAAGTCTTTTGCATCAGTTTTGGGGCAAATCAGAAGCATCCTGTTATGTATGAAGCCCGTGCATGAGCCTCAATGTACAGTATAAGAGTTTAATGGACTTGCAAAAATGCCCTTCTCTTCCTCAAGCATCCACATTTGAGGGAGGGCCGCATGAGAGGATTGCACAAAAGTGAGTGGAGATATTACACACGCGACTAATTGATTTACCAGGAGAGTTGGGTTAGTGTCTCAAAAGATTTGCTATGGAGAGGCTTCCTTTAACAGTGGCAGCAAATCTTGCGATGAGATGGAGGTACAAGCCTCAAACATGTGCTGGAAGAATGTTTATCATCTGGAGCTCAGGGGTTCACTTGTGAAAACATGCAGCGCAGAATATATTGTGATGCGGCTGCAATTTGCACACACAGTCCGTGTCATTGTTTTAGAACTGTTTTCTTAGGCTAAGCTGAATTACATCTCTACAGAATGTTTTGGTGGTAAAGAACTTCTAGTCAGCAGTCAGGGCTACGTACACTTTGCGTGATAAGCTCAGTTTTAGTAAACCGCTTCACTCAGGTGACTAGGTTAAATGCAGAGGAGAATTTCACGCTACAGTTTTCGCACTGTGTGCCGTGCTGTCGTGTATTCATGCGTGACAAATGGACACATCACACACTTATTTGTATTGCTTATTTGTAAATTGTTAGTGTGAGCCTTGTTTTTATGTTCTGAATTCAGTTAATTCTTGCACTTTCTTTGACAAAACATCATTTTCCTGACAAACTGGACAGACCTGCTCAATGTGTTGTACAAAAGCTTCAGGGTGAGTGTTGGATTTTTTTTTTTTTTTTTTCGCGTGTTGCTTCAGGGGATCTACCATTCTTCAGACAACCTGCAGCTATGAGTTCAGTGCTAGAATTCAGTTCTTAAAAGTGCATGCAGTTCTCATCCACAGTCTTAAAAGTGAAGCCAGTCTATTGTTAGTGACTGAGTAATCTCCTTTTTGTTTTGATGATTGAGTAATCAGAGTTGTTGAGAAAAAGCCAAACAATTAAAATGAACCTCTCAATAATAAACCACTTCTGAAAAGTTGTACGCTACCTATTTTTTGCACCTGAAGTCCATTTTTATGTATTTTATGAACCAAAAACAACTGTAGGTCTATTTTCCATACTTTCTTTAACCACTAGAATTGAGCGGGCTGTTTCTGTTACTACACCTCTAAGACTGATCTATATAAATGACCTCTGTTCTGATCGGCTGCCCTGCGTTGGACCTCATATGAAAAGCAAGTCAGGCTGAAAAACTCCTTATAGCTTCGACATAATTGAGGGTCTAAACTGCTGCAGACTGTTTCAGAACTGCTCCAGGATATTTCAAATCAATAACTGAGGCATTTATTGTGTGCTGGAAGTGCAACGTTTACACAAGCATGCAGTTTGCAGCATTTGCTTAACTCACATCTTCCAAGTAAGACCCAAAGAAGAAATTTCAGAACCGTGTATTTAATTACACACTTGATGGCACACCATGGTGAGAAATATCCCTAAAAGTAAAAGAAGAGTTTTTTTACACCACCATGTACAAAAGCAACTCACTTGCAGCTGCTCAGTCAGCTGATCAGCTATATAGATAAATAACCCGAAGACTACAACAGTGAATGCAAAGCTGATGGAATTTATCGCTCGTAATGTTTAGCTATTTCTATGGTGAAGGATGTGGGGTTTTCATGGCTGCCTGAGCATCTAGAGTTTTCATTTCTCTGCGTACTGTGTATATGGCTGAAATGACAATAAGTCTACTTGATGTAACACCATGTTATTTTTCCCACATAACCCTAGCATAGCTACATAACATGGTAGCAACAATAAAATGACAGTAATGTGACACATATTACTTTTACCTTGTGATTCTTGTGGTTATTCTCAGTTTAACTTCAGAGTAGATTTGAATTACAGAAGACAGTTTTGCAGATTTTAATGTAGCGAAGACTATGATAGAATGCAGATTGCCAGAGTTTGCCACACTTTAGTTGTTTACAGTTGCATACAGTTGGTTGAAAGCTAAGAATAAGCTAATAAATAGGCAAACAAAATATTTCTTTAATATAATAGTTGATATAATCCTGGATAATCGTATTGGCCCAGCGTTCTCATATTGGTGTGTCCCTACATAGGCCTGCATCAAATGTCAATTAAAAAGCTGAAATGCTTGCTTTTCATCGATTATGGACCTATTAATATATTTTTTAATTAAATTATCACAGCAGGCCTTATCATTCTACCATTTTTTTTCAGTCTGGTCTCTGCTACTCCCCTCATCCACCCTTCCCTGCTGTGAATGAGAGGACGCCTAACTGTGTTAATCCAAATTGTTGGTGAAACGGTCTCTGATCATTAGTAAAAGACTGACTGGAATATTTCAAAACTTATAGACTGGAGTGTTGTAAAAATGACTTGCCTTTTCTATGCAATAATTGTTGACATGAACCATAATGATGTACGTGAACACATGCACAGAAAACATGATTCATTTCCTTTGTGTCTTTATCTCTCTGCTCATGCTGTTGATTGTGAACAAGATGTAGTGCTTTCATGGTTCAGTGTGGTTGTAATCTTCACTCTTAGACATAGATGGCGTGTCTCCCAGTCATGGGCCGGTCATTTGTGGCCATATCAGTGTAGCTGACCTCTGTTTGGCCTCTGCAGCAGGATTTAAAGAATCTGAACATTGCACTCCATGAATTTGGAGAGAAGTACCGTGTTTATGCATCGTTATGAATCCTTGTTTCTCTAACGATGTCCTAAAATGTTTTTTACGTGACACCAGCTCATCTCTCTTACAATTATGGCTCCACTCATTTTTTTTGGCTGTGTTGCTAGGCAACAGATATTTTTGGGGTTTCTTTAATTTTAGATTGAAAAGTGAGTCGTCACTAATGTTTCAGGAATGAAGGGCAGAGTGTCGTTTGCGTTAGGTTTTTCATGTAGTGATGTGGTCATATTGGTTTATGGACATGTAAACAAGCCTCCATTGACAAATGACCCATAAACAAAAGGAAAAGTGTATACTGTACTACTCCAAACATAATGGAATGGAAAAAAATGTTTTTCCTATTGCTGGTTGTTCACCGTTTTTAAAAGTGTCTTGGATGTTTCTGTAATTCAGGTTCTTGTGTCTGGTAGAAGTCAGGGATGCAAGGCTTGTGTGGTTGGTATAGATAACATCAATCGACTGCTTCTGTCAGTTTGATGTTAGGGCTAGTTAAATTGAACTTATTTACTAATTTATTGTCAGTATTTCCAGTTTTTTTTTTCTTCTTTTGAGCTATTAATTATTTCTACAGTTTAGTAATTCTATAGCGAGTAATGTGTTAAAAATATGTAGATGCTTGGTTTATGTATGTAGCTGTCTGCAGTTGGGCACCCACATCGTCTTATCTTTCAACGAATACATCCCTCCTACCCCTGTATAAAGAGAAAGACGTAAACGCAGTACAAATATCAACTGCAGATAAGGTTCTGTGGTATTCTCTATAGTCAACACCACTGGTCATGCGTAGTCGTACTGCTGTTTGTATACAGCAAGTATTAAAAATTAAAATGTTTCTGACACACTAAGCGTAGTTTCATGCTGTGCACATAATGTCCACAAAGGGGTATTTACACATCATGTTTATTAAAAAAAAAAAGATATAGAGATAAGAGGTTTTGTTTTGAAAACATTGTCTATACCAGTGTATATTGTCTACACCAGTTAAGTCATTTAGGTTTAAAAATGACAACCACTCTCAATTGGTGGGACTTGAGGATGTGTATATTGTGATGTTTATAATTAAAGTTTATATTGTTTCTGTTTTCTCTTTTAGGAAACGAGGGATAGAAGTGGTTCAGGTAAGCATGTGTTTATTTTTCAAAGGCTAAAGGATGTTTCCATTACTAACCTACATCTATCTTTCAAACTGTTTTGCTGTCAGCAGTTATTTAGATTCAAGTTTTATCCCAAACTGGTTTGCTTTGCCTGTGCCAGAAGTCAAAATATTGTTCCTTGATGCTTTCCATGAAACAGTTTGAAAACTTATAATCTCTTGTGCAGACAGTATAGCCGGACTGAATCCCAGACGTTTCACAGATATAGATTCCATTGTGAAGGTGTGTGGATTACTCCAGGGATTTCTCAAAGATACGCCACAGACAGCCCTGAACTAGTGGGCTGTAGAATAAGCACCACCAATCACCTGGCCTTGGTGTAGTTTGTGTACTTAGCACAGACGCAACAACTAATCATGGCCTTGGAGAGTGAACGTTTAGTTATTTCAAATCTTGACAAGGATATCTACAGCTTGCCTCATCTGTAAGGTATCCTAATATTTGCCTGTAGTCTGGTAGCTACTCCAGTTCCTGCCTTGATCATTGTTTGAAAAAAAGAAGGAAAAAAAAGACGTGACTTGAAAGTGATGTAATCACTGCTGCTTTTGATGTGTGTGTTTAGCATTCAGTGAACTGGAAGGGTCAGTTTTTAATGACATCATTGCGTGTACACATCGGAAAAATCACCCGCTCCCCTGAGACCGTCTTCTATTTTCATGTGGGAAAACATAGATAAAAAATAGTAAATAATGGTATGTCCTCTGAGAAATTCATGATCTTTTTATGTTAACTTCTCTTTACCGTTTCATTTCTCTGCCTTTTTATGTGGCATCATTATGATAGGCTGACTGTCACTTTTGGTCTCTTTTGGTCTCTTCAGTCTGGATTTTCTTTCCTTGATTTTCTTTAGTGGTAGAAGAACAAGTGCCGCATCTAGGGATCCAGTTCAGACCCACAGTTCTGATGGCACAGTTCATTTACCCAGCTGTACTAACGGAGAAAAGTCTGTGGTCAACTGTGAAACCAACTTTTTTCTTTTCTTTTTTTTTTTTGTTGCTGTTTTCTTACTACTTTGCTTTTATGTTTATTTATTTATTGCTGTCTGTCTGTTTTTCTTTCTTTCTGGTTTACTTGGCATGTCTCTCTTTTCCTTCCTTCATTCTACTTTCTCTGTCTGTTCTCTCTTGCTTTGTCTTTCTTTCCTTCTTCCTTCTGTCTCTCAGTCTTTGTCTGTCTGCCTTTCTCTTCTTGTTGAGTTTATCATTTGGTAGTTTCTCATTTCTCTTAAGTGAATTGTTTTCATGAAAAACCCACAGAAAGTCTGTTCAGTTATTGTTGAGTATTGTCTGCTTGTGGCATTGAATTAATCCATTTTAGAGTAACAGTTGTTTGGATCACAAGCGCAAGTTATGAATAGGATTTCACAAATTGTAAATTTAATCCTTGCTGTAGACTTAATCCTCAGCAATTTAAGTGTTATCATCACTGGAAAGCAGATTATCTCTGTTGTAGGTTGGTTGTACTCCTTTGGTCAGTGAACCGCAGATGACTCTTATTCCCTAATATCTGCTCATAAAATATGAACACAAGCTCAGTGTGTGTCAATATTTTATGAGGGGAAACATTAAAGAGCAGTGACATCAGCACAGAAGGGGCATATTCACCTCTCTCTTCCTCTGTTTTCCTCTCTTCGTGTGTTATTTTGGGCTCCAGCAAGTACTGCATCATTCGCCCTCAAACTGCCGCTGGTTTGAGAACAGAACGGGTTGTGTGGTGAGACGATGCTTTGGTTGATACATTGCAGTGACATTTACAGGAACTGCCTTAGACCGCCTATTAAATATATGAGTTTGGTTACACTCAGGGAATAATAAACATTTAAGGCCAAGGTTTGCTTGATGTAGGTCTGGTAGTTATCTTGGTTTGCATTTTGGGTCACCCCGGTTGAAACACGATGGTGTTTTTATATTAAGCCTTTCAGAGTGAGATGACTCATTGTCTAAGCCTTAAGCTTTCATTTTTCTCCTAAATTCATTTCAATCTTGTTGGTGGCAATGGAATCTCCTGCCTCCATTCTCTATTTCTGACATGGGGAAAGAGTTTTCAAAGAGCGGACTAGTTCATCATGTATCTGCAGCTCATTTACTTTGATCATTTACTCACTATGTATCTGTGGGTTCAGATTAGAACCATACTGACCTCAGCCTGGACATTGATTTTAATAAAGTGTTTCCATCTTGTTTAGTATATTCTACGTACATTGAAAGCAATGAAAACTGGAGTCACATTCCTTGTGTGTGTGTGTACACATACTTGGCCAGTTAAGATGATTCTTATTCTTAGTGAATTCAGCTACTTAAAGTTGCACTCATTGCTGACACAGGCACACAGCTTGTAAAATCTCCAAAGAAAACTATTGCAAATAGAAAAGGACACTGTAGAGTCATTAACACGTGAGACTAATGTCACCATGTCCAAAGGCAAGCATCGCCTCGAGGGGTATAAAGCTCTCGGCTTTGGACTGTGCAGTGGAACTGCCTTCTGTGAAGCAGTGGAGGACCTTCAGATAGCTTTGGCATGAGTTGGAATGGCATTTTAATCCAGAACTTTACATTCAGCATCAGTACCTGACCTCACTAATACTCAGGTGGCTGAATACAAACAAAATCCTATTGTAATATTCAAATAACTCTCTGTCTTCGCAGAAGAGTAGAGGCTGTTACTACAGCAAGGCGGAGACAGACGTCCTATTAAAACCCTTAAAATAAGAATTAACAGAGGATGAGATTGGTGGAGGTCTAAAAAAATGTTTAGAAACATAGTGTACATACACATTGGAGATTTAAAGCAATATCGCAGGAGGTTTATGTCATTACCCATAACAGTTATGTCATTACCCATAACAAATTTTCATAGATAATAACTAATAGTTGTCTTGAAGCTTGAACACGTAGTGTGTTATGAATAATATAATGGCGTCTGAAGCCTCATAAGCAACTCCATGATTTAACAGCTTGATGTTTGAAGAAAGTATGTGATTTTATTTATTTATTTATTTTTTGGGTGGGTGGGTGGGCGGGCGGGGGGGTAGGGTCTAAAGAGAAACACTCTGGACACCTAAGAGCACATTCAGATTATAAGCGTCTTGTGTTTTGGTAATTGCAAGGCGTTGTATGTCAGTTTGAAAACTATCCTTCTGACAGTTTTAAGATCTGCTAAACATGGGTCTCAAAAATGCTTTGACTGTGGTCATTATGCTGAGAACATGAAGACCCAGTGAAAATAAACGTCCCAAATCGTATTCAGCAGTCATCATCTCACTAGGAAAGACCAGCAGCAAACTCCGTTAAAGTTAAGTTTGATTGAACTTTGACTGCTGTGGCAAAGCCGTAAAACAGGGTAACACAGACTTGAGGTAGAGCAGCATCAGGATGTTCCTAGGCAGTCACCCTAATAGATTCAGTCAAATACAACCACAGAATTTCTCTCAGCCTGCTTAAAAAATCAACTTCTTCAGTAAGGTGGTGCAGACTTGTCAACACACGTTGATTTACTGAACTATAAACTAAATGAACTGAACTAACTAAATGTGTGGCTGAGCACTAAAGACAATAGTTTTAGACAAAAGGATCTGTATATGGAAGAATCTGCTCTGTCATCAGTCCCCCCCAGCCCTGGTGATGTCTAAAATGAATGACTGTCGCAGTTTTGTTTATTTATATAGCTCACATGAAGTCGCACTATGTACAAACCACATCGACAAGTTTGCACCACTTTAATGAAGTGCTGGATGTGGTTTGTGGTTAAGAGAAGTTTTTGGGATGTATTTACAGAAAACCCCTGACTTGGGTGACCATTGTTTTCTATTGTTTGTTAGTGATGTGGGCTTCAGGGCTCTAGAGCTAATCCTGCAAATTTTGGACACCAGACATGTCTTGGCTTTTAAGTGCAAAACTGTGTAAATAATTTTTTTTTGCTAAGCTATTTCTTAAAGCTTATTTAATTTATGTTGCAGAAGACTGGTGATCACTGCCTCAAAATTATTACTGGAGGGTAGTTGACTGTTGGTTGTTGTGCTGTGTTGTGTTTCTTATTAAAAAGTGAGGACAGAAAGGCCACATATCAGCCACCCACAGCCTTGAACCAACACATTTGTGCAGACGTGGGCAGGTCACACACAGCTTTGTGGAGCAGACAGTTAAATATTGGTGTATTGTGTTCCGCACTGTGTCGGGTTGCCCTACCTATCATGCGTTTCATGAATAAATCATCCGTCCTGTGTCTTCAGGAGCCAGCATGGCCTCTATGGTAGCAGTAAATGCCTCTGTGCAAGTGCTAACCAGGTTAAAGAAGTTACAAAATATCTTCAAATATCAAAATATCTGTGTTTAGTCAAGGCTTAAGTGAGGGCTCCTTCCCCTTTTTTTACACAGCAGAAAGCAGCACTGTTTACATTATCTGTTCCGAGTGACGGTGTTGTGTACGAAACCTTCCTTCCAGGGAAATAACTGGAGTAGCAGTCTGGCGTATGTGTTTCTCTCCACTCCACATACGGTTGTGGTCTGGGTCCTGGTCTCTCTGTATACTGTAAGCAGGAGATTAGGAGAGCATGCAGCAGAGTGACCTGTCAACACATCAACACTAGAGCTCCTCACTTCTCGTGTCATCAGTGCTCTAACACCATTGGAATGGGCCTTTTGCGGGAAGAGCTTCATTTCAAGTTGTGAATATTATTGCTTGATAGCTGTTTTCTTTTCCACGGAGTGTGTGTACGTGTGTTTAGAGAGTGATTCAGTTTTGTAAAAGGGATGGATTTGAATTGCACATACAGAACTAGTCAAAACTTAGGAGACCTCATGTTTTTCGTATAGAATGCTTTCTCCTTGTTTTAAGTGATGTCCAATTCTATCTGCTCGCTAGGTCTCTGCTACTACCAACACCGGAAGGGTGAAGGCTAGCATACCTCTGAGTCACATGAAATGCAAACTGCATTGAACAGTTAAATGCGCTTGGAAGAAGACACTTACTACCAGTTGTGTTCTTTTGTTCAGGTGTTCAGTTCCAAAACTTCCCCTGGAAGAAACAGCTCACAAACTGTGCATGAGAAGCTTCATGAAATGGGTTTTGTTTTCTGAGTAGCTGCTCATTAAGCCTAAGATCACTATGAGTAATGACAAGCTTCAGCTGTAGTGGGGTAAAGCATGCCACCACTGGAAGAAGTTCTCTGGAGTTTGATGGATAAATATGGGTTGGTGAATTCCAGGAGAGCTCTACCTTATGGAATATATAGTGCCCACAGTAAAGTTTGGTAAGGGAGGGATTGATGGGCTTCGGGCTGTTTTTCAGGGTTTAGGCTCAGCCCTTTAGTTCGAGTGAAGGGTAGAAGAAGGAAATTTTACACAATAATATGACGCTAGTTTTGTGGCAACATATTATGGAAGGCCTTTCCTGTTCCATCGTAACTGTGCACTTGTGCACAAAGCGAGGTCTACAAAGACATGGCTTGATGTGTTTGTTTTGAAAGAACTCCAGTGGCCTACACAGATCCCTGACCTTTACCCAACCAAACACCTTTGGGATCAATTGTAATGTCTTATTGTGAGCCAGTTGTTCTTGCCCAACATCAGTTCCTGACATTACAAATGCTCTTTTAACTGAATTCCCATTGATACATTCCAAAATTTTGAGGGCGGTGTCGGGGGGCACCATATACATGGTTTGGAATGAGAAGTCTTAAGAAGGTCATATAGGTGTGATGGTCAGGTGTCTGCATACTTTCGGCTATATGGTGTAAGTGTATCTGATGTGAATATAAATTGTGAAGTTGATGTCCGTTTATGAATGTATTTTCAAAACGAAACAGTTAAATGTTAAACAAATGAGTCATTTTTAGCAGCCAGCAGTGCTCAGCATTTGTGGAGCTTTTTCAAGCCTGTTGGGAAAATCACTGCAGGTGTCTCCTTTCGAAGGTGGTGGAGAAAATGCCAAGAGTGGATAAAGCAGGATCAAGACAAACTGAAAAACAGTTTTAATGTCTTAAACACTTTCTAGCAGTAACTTGCTTTTGATGTGGATTCTTGCAAAAACACCACATTTGTCTACAGTTAATCTTAGTAGTCTGAGGATTGCCTTCAATGCTAATGATAGTTTTAAGCCGAGTGAATCAAACCTTACGGTCCTTTTCCTTTAGGACATTTAGGCCAGTGAGTGAGTCATCTCTGTCCCGCCTTGATCTGTCTCCAACTTTGGCATCATCTGGACTATAGTTCTTGTTTCTCATAAATAGAATACAAGTCTGTATGCTGATCCTATCTTTCAGCTGTTAAATATATGTGTAGTTCAATATCGTTGTTAATATAGTGTGCTTTCACAGGAGTCATTAGACCTGGAAATGGCAATAAAAGCAGCGCAGTGACTAAAATAGTATCCCAATATAATCCTTAATAAATCACTTGCTAATGGGTAAATGTTAAACAAAGCAGCCGGTGCTCCTGTTGATAGGGTGTTAAGATGACTGTGTTCGGACAGAATTAAAGGTCCCATATCACGGGAAACCCCTTATTTAAATAAAACAGTAATTTACTTTAACACTTAAAGTTTCGAAGCATACCATTCACACTAAAACCCTACAGACTATCTCTGTTTCTGTGCTGTCACTAAAACCAGTGCATTTACACGTGTCTACCTACACAGCCTACAGCAGTATAGCTCTGCCCATTCATGCTGAAGTTATAAAGAATGTTTCAGCCTGGGCTGTTTTTTTTTTATTTTTTTTTTTAAACCAGGCATACATACAGGGCAGCCAGTCATTACTGAGATCCTTCATGTGCATCAGTTCATGTGCAATAACAAAACAGGCTCTTCAAAGGCAGAGAGACACCATGTAAAAATTCCTAATTACTCTTTGGTACATAAAACTACACAAACATTAAACAAAAAGTGGATCTGATCCCTTTAACTGAACTACTGTCTTTCTCTTTGCCTTCAGCTTGACCTGAGCCAGCCTCTGGAAGAGCAGGGCCCACTGGACGTCATCATCCACAAACTGACAGACCTGATCCTGGAGGCAGACCAGAATGATACCCAGTCCCTATTGCTGGTCCAGCGTGTTCAGGTAAGTGAATGCACGTACAACTCAAAGTGTCATGCTGCGTATCGTCACAACATATTTCAAAACCTTGTGTTGCGACTTTATACAGCAAGAAACTTCAACTTGAAAAACTTGCTCTCAACATGTTTTGATCGGCTCATGTGTCATGAAATATTTACACAAGAAAGAGCAGCTGGTGTTTTCAAATGTATAAGTAAATGAATACAAATCTGTAAAAAGAATGCAGCAGTATGCGGATGGGAATTTTGTTCCATACTAATAAGTTAGAGGTCTCATAAGAAAAGTCTCTGGCCATGAGATCAGCACAAACAAGCGTGAAACAGCATGACGCTCTTGATTACCACTACTAGCGATAAGACTCAATAGTGGACACGTTAAAATGGTCATTTTTAGTGTGCCCTCGTGACATGACTCACCATTTTCCAGCAGGATAATCCTAGACAATATCTTAAAGAGGGAGTCTGTGTTTCCTTTATAAGTGATTACTCCAATAATAGACGTTTTATGCTTACAAAATGCTTATGCTATTCCAACCATGGCTTGTACTCACCCAAGAGGTTGAAAATTGAGCTTTCAGCAGCTGTAAATTCAATTGATGACAAAATAGTGAGGATTTGACCCTCTATATAGAGCTGAATAGTGACTATCCACTTTTTCAGTGGCCCTGGTTCCGGAAGTAAAAGTCCCATTTATGTTTACATACACATTCTGAAAAACCCAATAAATATAGAATTTTAAGCACCCCACAAATCGGGCAAGGCCAGCCATGAGATGAATCATGACATTATGAAAATGGATTTTGGGGGGAAGTTTTGAAAAATGGACAAAAATGACAGTGTGCTTAACACTTTTAAGGAATGAATGAGCTACTTATCCCAAAATCACTGCAAGTGATACACAGTCACTTTCTCTCCACTTAAAACTGTTTCTTGCGCATTTATTCTCTACTGTTTATATGTATATTAATGTTTTTTGTGCAAGGTCTCCCTGTTAAGAAAAAATCTTTCTTGAAATATATATTTTTAGAATATTATAGAATCATACAAATGTAAATTTAGGGTACATATTTACTTTTCATACACATGGATTGCGTTAAACTCTGTTATCCATGGGAAACCGTCCCTCAAAAATGTAGTCTTTGAAAAATCCTGACTTTTAAATGACTTTTACCCTTTCAGACATTCTCCTGCTGTGAAAAATGTACGTCATATGTGACAGTGATTTTCTAGAGTACGCTGCTAGCAAACAGAGACAGCTTTGTACTTTACTGGCACCAAACCAAATAGTAAAATGTCAATGGTGATTAGTGGAATTTCTTTTAAGGACTATGTGTTTTTGTGGACAAATGTATTTCTGTGCAAGTAATGGTGGGGGGATAAATCGTGATTGTTTTTTTTCCTAATTCTGACTGACTTGTGCCAGGATCGCATACCATCATCTCACAATCTTGAAGCTCAAAGCACTGGCAGTTTCAAATGTGGTCCCTAAAAATCAAACTTACTTGGTTAGCTATGAACTGGGTTTTTACTTCTGGAACCAGACTGTCCAGCTCTATTGCGTCAAGGTGGGCTGCAACCTTCCAAACATGAAGCAGCCAGGCACAAAGCAGAAAAACAGTTCTCCATCTGACTGGCTCCTTCAACTTTGCAGTGGAAAAAGGCCACAAACTGCATTTTCTGTCTGTCATTTACAGATTTGACTTTTTTATTGCTCACTGCTTGTGTTTAAGTGTATTTTTATTACAGATTTTACAACTGTACTTCTTTCAAACTGTAGTAAATAAGCGAGATTTTCTGTTCATTACTCATGAAATGATGATAAACTGATGTAATGAAAAAACCAACATCAATAAAACAATGACGGTTGTTAAATGTTAAGAGGACAAAAACTTGAATCTGAGAAAACCCTTTCTGTCATTTGCTCCACTGTACTGTCCTAGTTAGCACCGTTTGTTTAACGTTTTTGTTAACTGTTGTTGTGGTCGTTGAACTGATGATTTAGCATTTATTAAATAACAAACTGAAAAGATTAGAAACTGCTGTAGTTAGCACTGTAAGCAGTTGTTGCTAGATGCTATTGTTACATCCTTCCTTGTCCTCGGTCTTCACTTGTCAGGCGCTACACCCCCTTCCACGCATGTTTATTCTCTGTTCTCCCTAACCTGCATTTTTAAACATGCTGAGAGGATTGGAGACATCAAATAGCAAATATTAAAAGTGAATATACTCTTCAAATGCCTTTTTTTTAAACTTTATTAGCTCCAGTGAAGTGTGTTACATGTGCCATTGAAGGGTTGAGGAATAGAGTGAAGACACATGTGAGCTTGGCCAGATATCACGGGGTCTGAAGGAGGTTTTTGTTTTCTCAAACCCCCAAAACTGGGTTGATCAACTGGGTATGTAAGCAATAGCAATAAAATAATATAACATTTTGAGTATTTCTGCTACTGCCAGCTGGTTAGCAAGCTATATGCTACACAGCTAGCAAAACAAGAAGCACAATAAATTACATTTAATGAAAGGTTATAATCAGACAAAGTAGTGATTTACAAAATCTGTCTGTTACATTCAGATCTCTCAAAACGCATTATGAAATACAGAGTGTATGTGGGTGGCTAATTAGCTCACGGAAAAGAGCTTAATCGAAGGTGAGTGTTTAAGTTGACAAGTCCACTCCCTGCTGCTCCCCTTTACCTGTACTGCGAGTGACCATTTGCGTAATGTAGATGTGTTGCGCTTGCGAGTGGAAATTCGAGGCTGCAAATGGCATGTTAAAGAAAAAAAGTTTAAAACCTGCATATAGTCTATGACAACAAACTAAACAAAGTTAAATAAACATTAATGAATCATAAGTCATGCAGAAGACCTAAGACCATATTTTGGAGTGGATAATATAATTGAACATGATTTATCTAGTCAGGTTGCAGAGTAGCAAGATCCTTTCCTCTTTCAATGTGATTGTAATGCACACTTCTGTTGCATGCAAGAGGTCTTTCTGCTTTTTTTTCCCTTATAATGAAAAGAAGCGATAAGTATTTAGCCATTACAGTTATACTGTGACATAAACACAAGATTTAAACAAAAGCCTTTGCTGGAGGCATCACGGTTTTCTCAACAGCAGAAGTGTCTTACTAGGTCAGGTCATAAATGATGAAACTATTGGCACCATTGCAAAAAGCAAGCAAGTTGTTTTCCCTCTTTTTTTTTTTTGTACATGTATCTTTTAAAGATGTTGTATAGAGGATTTTATGCATAGAAATAGTAATATAGAAGACAAACAGTTTTTCAGACAGTAGGAACTAAGATCGAATATTACACTGGTTGTGTGAAAGACCACAGAGTGACCTCAAGACTGAAATATGGGTCATTCTGATCCCACTGAAAGATTTGGGCTGTTATTTTCTGATGGCAGCTTGGTTGCCTTACATAACACTTGCCTTTGTTTGATCTGTGCTGGCAAGATGCGCATTCCTCCCCACACAGTGATGCTCCTGCTGACATAGCAGACGCGCATACACAGTGTGTATGCATGCATGTGTGAAGGGGCTGGGCGAGAGTGAAGAAATACATGCATGAAGGGGTCTTTTCGTACGTTCTGTGTAAAAAAAAAAATGTGCTCATGCAGACCGTGTATGCTAATGTGTCTGCTGAGGCAAGACGAAGAGAGAGAAAAATAGAGATGTGAAGAGAGAAATGAGTCAAGTAGCCAAATGGCACATCAGAGAAATTTGAGAAAGAGGGATTTGGGGGTCAGAAGACTTGATGATGAGCTAGTGAAGAATAAAAAGCAGAGTGAGTGTCGGAGCCTTGGGAGCGATAAGAAGTGGAAGATGGATACTTCCGAGGGAGGTGGTGTTATGTAAAAACCTGACAGCCTTCTTCGCAGTGTGAGTGACGTAACAGCTCAGGAAGCGCGTGCGTGTGTGTGAGCCTGCATGCCAGATTATGCTTCTGAGATAACTTCCTTAGTCAAAGCAAAAATATTTTGCCTGCACACACAAATGATACCGTGGCGTAATCATTTCTGACAGTTGTGCAGTACTGTTAATGATTGCTGTGCCCTTGTCCTGTTTTTGTGCTTTAACCCACTTCTTAATGCCTCAGTAGATATTTGTTCATAGCTAGTTTGGAGCCTGTCTTTTCCCTTTATAAATTTGACCTTTTTTGCCCTGGACTTGCAGGACTACATAGATGCTCACCCAGAGACCATAGTCCTGGATCCACTCCCTGCCATCCGAACCCTGCTCGACCGCTGCAAGTCTTATCAGCTAGTCCACCGAATAGAGGACTGCATGCAAGGTATTTTGTGTGTCTTTTGTGTATTGTAATTGCTGTATGTTGGAACATCAGTGCTGAAACCTGATTGTAAATTTCCTTAATTTAGAGCCAAAGCCTTTTGTATTGGATGGAAAGTGGCTTAAGTATGTATCATTAAAACAATCAAAGGAAACAAATTATCTTTTTTTGTTTTAAAAGTCACCATTGTTGTTAGAGCATTCCCAAATGGATGTATGCATAGATATGTCTGTTTTGTCCACACCATGGTTTTTAGCACGGCCAGTTCAGAATGAGGCATCCTGAACTGGCACAGACCTGTGCACACACGTGTGTGTGTGTGCGTGTGTGTGCGTGTGTGTGCGTGTGTGTGCACGCGTGTGTGTGCGCGCGCGTGTGTGCGTGTGCGCGTGCGTGTGCGCGTGCACGTGCGTGCATGTGTGCCTATATTTGTCTGTGTGAGTATTTTGTGAGTCCTTTTCTGTGCAACCAGACATGGCAGATGGTTATGTAACTAAATCATCTGTAAGCCCCCAGTCTGTGTCTCTCTTCACATTTCATTGTGAATATATGCATCTATAATACATTATTTGGTTTGTTCTACACACTCTATACTAGGGCATTAACAGAAAAGCAGATTTGACGTCAGAGGCACAAGTCGACCCCTGAGAGAAGTCGACAAGTCGTGTGGTTTTTATCCTCCACCTGTGCGCACGTTTGTGTACACAATGCAGTCTCTGCCTCTGATTGGCTTACACTCACATGTGTTCCTTGACTTAACCAATTATTATAGTCACTTCATAAAAAGGGTGGTAACGTTGGGGCTTCGAGGGGAATCTAAACACAAGGAGAGAGACATGGCAGCAGAAGTAGTAGGTGACAGACACACATCGCTTGTATGGAGATAATTCACTCTAGACCACACAAACAGCATGGTGACCTGCACAATCTGCAAGTCGGTGTTAAAGTACAATAACAGTACTGGTATTATGCACAGCCATCTGAAACGGCATCCACAAGCTAACAGGGGTGATGCTAGCACTGCAGGGAGTCGTCCGGTCCAGAAGAGCCAAGTAGCTTTACAGAAAAGCTGATAAGAAAAAACAGCAGATCACAGCAGTTTCCGCTTTATGTTGTGCACTTAAATTTGCCAGAAAATTCAAGGTATTAGCATATGTTTTGTTTTGTTTAATTGTCATGTTGACTGTTAATGTTACAGAGAATAAAAGTTACTCATTGTTGGACACTGGTGTTCCTCCACTGCATCTGTGTGATGACATCATCAAACGACTTGTCGACTCTACTTCGACTTTATTGACGGATAAGTCGATCTGAAAAAAATCTGTCGTTAATGCCCTAATCTATACTGATCATGACCGTGCTTCATGAGTATTTATTAGGCAGTAATGGTTGTTACATGATTGTTTATTTGATGCAGTCTGTGTGTGCAAAACCAGACATGCTTCCCCCCCCATTTTATTATTTGTTTAACTTGTCTGTAATGTGTCCTTGAGTGCCTTGAAAGGTGCCTTTAAATAAAATAATAATAATAGTACACTGTTGAGGTATTTCAGGTATGAAGAATCTTTTCAAGAATGATTTTTTTGATATGGGGTAGGTCAGCAACTAGATTTTGTTTTTGAGGTGCCAAGAGTGTATTTTGTTCTATGACCTGCTGTGTGAAACTGAGAGGTCTAATAAAAATACATTTAGAAGTAATTGAGGTCCCTGAAGTCGACACAGAAATGCTGCTGTGTGACAAAATGTTTAATCCTTTGGAAAGATTTTGTATTGATTTCTACATAATCAATTTTTTTGAAAGCCTAGAATGATTGCAAGCTTTCCATAGCAAGGAAAAATAATTATCTATCTTAGGGTTGAGTTTAACAGTTTAGAATCACCCCAGTTTGTTCTTTCTACATGTGTTTGCATAAAATACTATGCAGAAGTCTTGGGATCCTGTGCAAACAGTTTAAAGCCATTTGTCTAAGCAGTAAGGGACTTTCTGCCAGCAAATACACACATTAACCTTATAAATACCAACATACAAGACAGCATTAAATAGTATCATGATTTATTTGTTAAAAGTACTTGACGTTTTGTGAGCTCGTTAGAAGAGCACAGGTTTGGTTCCAGATTTCACCTCGATGCCTCCAGCCTCTGCACGGATTGGTGAAACTCTGTCAGCAGCTCATCTGATTTAATCTAATGAAGTGTCAGTTGAGCCAAACCAGGCAAATGAGGTATGTTATGAGAACTACAGTGTGATATTGAGCTTCCATGAGGAGAGGTCTGGTAATGATTAAGCCAACACATACATAATAAAATTACTTTTTTTTAATTTACTGAACTTCATTTTTTGTGTGTATATTCTAATATTAGCTTTTAAAAGCATTGACTGCTCAGCTAAGCGGGTTTTAAACAATTTTCTCAGGTGTCTAAGACTTTTGCATGGTACTGTGTGTGTGTGTGTATGTGGCAGTGTAACTTCTTGTGCAGGGGTGAGCTATAGGAATTGTAAAAGGGAAGCCTATTGGAGACTTCCTTTTTTTTAACCACATACTAGTACAAGTCACCGTTACCCCAGCATGATGAATGCCTGCACTTGTGGTGTTTCTGTACTCGGCACACACTTTACGTGCGTCACGCCAGCTGTGTCACAATGAGGGGCCCTATGCTGTGATTAGTTGCACTGTAGAGAGCTAGCTAGAGAGCCTGGCCAAGCTCTCTTCCATATGACTCATTCGCAGCTCAGTATGCTCTGCCTAAACATTGTCTCCTCCTGTCTTGTGTCCTACCTCTGGAGACTCAACAGGACAAGAATGTAACTTACACTTTCGAAATCCTTTCCTCCATTGTGTTTATGTAATTCCTGTGCAGGGCTCTTTTTGTTTGTGCAGATGGCAGTGGGATCCAGCCTTTAAAAGGCCAGGCGTCTCATTTCCATTGTCAGATCCCTCTTTTCTGGTAGGACAACTCTGACTTTATTACTTTAGCGCTATTATCATCATCATCATCGTTCTTTATTTAAACTTTGGTTTACGTTGATGGAGAACATAATTTTCAGTGTAGCGTAAAATTGTTATTACAGGATTAGTTGGATTAGAAAGCACTTTAAAAATCCACAGTATCAATGAGGTTTTTTTGTTTTTTTTTGTTTTTTTGTAATGTGGTGTTAAGCATATAAACAAAAGATTACACGTTATTAAAGGAAAACATCCAGTAGGGCTGGGAAAGCTTCCCTTTCAGTGTGGCCAGGGAACTCTGGTGAAAGTTGAAATATTTGATCTGTAGACAGGAACAACACAAAGCTTTAAACATGCTGTTTGGACTAAATGCATTGAACCTTAAAGTTCAATATTCTAGTATTGTAATGCAAGTGGAACAGATGCTATATTGAAGTTTAATTGCACATTTTTTAAGACATTAAGATTACTTAACTCTGCATCTAGTCGCTGTTAAAAGGGAAAACTTTATGGGGGAAATTTTTTTTTTAATTTTTTTGTTTTTATTTTTTCCCCACTTACTACCCAGTACATACAGCCCATATTTGTAAAATTATCAGCAAAAAAAATCCATTTTGAATTGTTTTTGTGAAGTTACGAAAACCAGCACAACTGTCGGGTAGTGAAATAGCGTTGAATTGGGGCTGAGCTCCAGAGCGTTTGCCATCTATTAGGCTTCGCAAACCTGCTGTAAACATTCCAGAAACGTCACATAAACGTCTTTGCTGGCTCCTGCAGGTCTGCAGAGTTCTGGGAGTGTTTAGACAGAGCCGGAGATTGATCCTGGACACTCACAGTTCTGGTCCCAAACCAGACACAGCACAGAGTGTTTGGACCAGCAGCTTCACTCATTCATGTTTCTCTGTTCCACTGATTTACAATAGTTTCAGTTTACCCACTTAAAATGGAATCTCCAAGTCTCATCTTAATGGCCGTCAAACATGCAAACCCTGTAACAGGGGCTATATATATTGCACTATTCAGTCATTCTTCAAATATTCTTGTAAATCCACCTCATCCCTTGACATCCATGAAAAAGGTATTTGGCAGTTTTAGGGTTTGTTGTTTATTGGAACACTTTGAAATTAGGGCTTTGTAATCAGAGAAGAACTGGATTGTTTGAATAACTTAAGTAGCATAGGCTATTAAGTCTCTTCCGTTTTACAGTCTTTGTATCCATACCTAACTGTACTGTGATGACTGTCATTACCATCAGTGATTCACGTTGGTAAACTTCTTGGCTATCATTCTTTAGCAGAATAAGATTTGTCAGCATTCTTTTTGTCTGCCTAGCTTGAAGACGCTTTGTTAGGAGTAACAGAACAAAAGCTGAGCCTTGCTGGGTGTATGTGCCGACTCTGATAAAGAAACTGCTGCTTTCTCAGTTTCTGTGCTGCAGGATCTATTGGGAGACATGATACCATCACTCAACAGCACAGCAACAGGCACAGCTAAACAAGAAATTAAGTGCTAGCTTGCGCACCAGCCAGGCAATGTCGAGTTAAACACTGGCTTTTGGCCCCCCTTAATCTCAGCTGACCATTCTTTCAGTCAAACTGAGCATTCCTTAATAGCAAAGTGAGGCCAGCATGTTGGATTGTTGAATACATGGAATGTCTGAACAGATGCAGGTTAAATGAGTGCTTTGAACAAGAATGTAGTGTGGTTCTTTATGCTAAATGTGGTTGATCATCCAAGACATTTTTTTTATTGGTTTTCAGTTATTGTAAGAAACCTTAGCCAGGGATGCCAACTCTCAGTTCTGGCATTAGATTTTGGGTCTTTGGGCAAAGAAATCTCACAGCATGGAATTGCCAGCCAACCTGGCTGCTCAGAACAAGCATTCAAGCCACGATTTTTATTCTTCCCGCATGATGACAGCTCTGATTTGCCCACTGTGGTGGGCCCAGTGGCAAAATAATTTAAGTTTGACCCCATCGTGCACTTTTAACTTGGCACGTAGTCAGTGCCTATAAACTTTTAATCCGATTGCTGCATGAAAATGAGGAATCCAAAAATAGTGTCTAGTTTATGTAGTTGATATTTTGATACTACCTGTATTCTTTTTATTAACCTTATTGTTCTATTTAATACAGTAATCATGTTTCAGGCATTCTTGTTTTAAGTGGTTTGAGTGATTTGCTGGCCTGAGCCCTGAAAACTTGACACTGTACAAAGTGGCATTGAGCATACGTTTTTTTTGTTAATGTGAACACCCCTTTATGCAATGCACTGGCTGCATTTGCTGCTTGTTTCTGGTTTAAAACTGGCTTTGTAAATACATGACTGAGCTGGAGTTCAAAAGTGCATTGTCAATAATGAATTGCCACGGAGGTGGTGATGCAATAATATGACAATATTTGTGACATGATTCAATATTATTGTGACCTTTACATTTTAATATTTTAAAATAATACAATATTGTGATTTGATTGTGATATCCTGCAATTTATTCGTCTCATATTTAACTAAATTACAGTATAGGTCATAAGGAAAATGACACACAACTTGATTCATCTCACTTGAATCTTCCTATTTAATTACTTTTCAATTTCAGTTGTGAACCGAGAGAAAAGTAAGGTCTTGTCCCATCTTGTGGACTTTAGCGTGAATCTTATCAGTGTATATATGTAGCAAAATTAAAGTATATTAAATGTATAAAAAATGTAATAGTACTACATAAATAAATCTGGATACTTGGTGTTGCTGTTTTAATATAATATTGTAAATATACAGCATAACTGATTTTTTTTTTTTCCTCAGTACAGTTAATACAATAAAAAAATTTAACTTGCATGGTGGTCTCATCAGTATCAAATAAGCTTTGGCCATTACCTCACATGTGGTATGAGCATATCAACGGCTTCCTAGACATATTATGATCCATCATAACAGATGATAAGCCAGATGTCATAGTGTTTACACACCCAGCAACGGACTGATAAGGATTCTTTCTTGGTGCACCAAAAGAGAACTGTCATGCATTCAAGGTATTGCTCTAACAGGATTTGAGGGATCATAGTTTCACAAACCAAGATTCTTGATGACAGTCAGGGAGTCTAGTTTTTTGTTGTTCAGTGTTTCCAAGAAACACCTACTTTGACAGGATGGGGAAATTTCACTAGGCAAGTGAGCCAACCATGGACTTTGTTTTGCATGACATGTAGGAGTAGACTATTATTTAAACAGTGCCACATGAAACAAAGTGGTATGTCTATCTTCAGATGCATGAGAAATCTCAGTTACTTGCTACCAAATGTTTCAAACAGAGCTCATGAATAATGTAAAGCAAAAGTTTGGTTCCAGTTTGTTTAAAATCTGGTAACAGTTTTTGTGTACACTCTCCAGGTTAGGAAACCAGTAACTGGTTAATTATATATAATTATAACTGACGACACGTTGTTTTTTATATCTTAACATATTGCCAGATGTCTGAGTATGTCTGTGGGCAGAATGTTGAGGCTGGGACTACGTTAATCATAGCTTTTTTTGAATAGTCCATGAGAGCAGCTGGTGGTTATCGATACCAGTGACTTAAGTAACAACAAAAGACTTTTCCACTCGAGCCACTATGTTAAACGCTCAGCTTGCTATTCATTCACTGATATTGATCCTTTTCTTTCATTCCCACCGCATTGTTTGCTCATCAGAGTGAGATGCAGGACAGTGAGAGTACAGTATTTTCAAACAAAGCCCTGAACTCTCGGGTCAAATTGCACCGACCCTGTGGATTGGGTCCTGCATAATGTAGAGGGACACGGGGCCGAATGCTATCTGACCATTGTTTCTTTGTCACTAGTGTAAATAGGGAAGAGTGGGAAGTGATGAGTGAGATGCTTTCAGAACTGGCAGTTTCCAGTTGTTTTATGAGGGTTACTCAAGGTAACATCCGTTCTTGCCAAATAGACTTCTCTCTGAAGGCGAAACTTTACCTGTTGCTCATACCGGACACATATTCTGGAGGTCTGCGTATAATTTTTTTTTTAACGTTGAAGTTTAAAAAAAGTATCCTCTCTCTCTCTCTCTCTCTCTCTCTCTCTCTCTCTCT
>JBBJLS010089031.1:0-22625 GCA_037577275.1 Bryconaethiops microstoma
CACTAACTTAACACTACTGTCCAGTAGTAAACAGGTTTTAAGTATAATTTTCCCAGGTGCCTAAGACTTTTGCACAGAACTGTATATTACTGCTGTCATTGGACCGTATATGAATGTCCAGTGTTGTTTTATTTATACATGAAGATTCCTGTCCTAATGTGACTAGGTCATGGGAGTATATAAAATGTTTATACAAGGAATACAAAGATATATTAGCAAAATATAAAATGTATATGCCCAAGGCGTTTGTATATGCCCTGCTCTCCACTCTTTTAATGTTTCATCTGAAGCCAAAAGTAGTAATAGGGGTGTTTGACACACCCTCCCACCTGTACTGCATCAGATCTCTACACTTCTGGGAAGGCTTTACACTAGAACACTGAAGGATTTGATTGCATTCAGCCACATAAGCATTAATGCGATCAGGTATTAAAGTTGGATATTTAGTTCTGGATCACAAACGTCACTCCAGCAGGTCCATTATTTCTCTAATCAATTCAGTAATTAGAGGTCGTCTGGGTACTTTTGGACATAATAGTATTTCTATCTTTCAACTCAGTGTTCAAAGTGTGGACTGACTCGAGGGCAAATAACTGTCATTAAATGCATCTGTGAGGTAGTGTCCTGTGTTTTGGGGTCACAGAGTGGCTGAATTTTACAGATGTCAGTTAAACCACATCGGAAAATGGGGCCATAATTTATATCTCTATGTGCCGCACTTGCAATTTACCGTGCTATGGTGGTATGTAAAAATGAGTATCTGCTAGGGGCTGTGTGATTATCTTAACGTCTCCAACACCCTCCCAAAAGTCCCCGTGCTGCTGCCCTGGGTGGCAGGCCCATACCTTACCTCTCTCTGCTTAATGAGGTAATCCTAGACCACTCACAGCACTCCACCTCCATCCAACTACAGGCCCTGGCCCAGACTCCAATTAGTGGTCGCACTAACGGGCAGTGATTACGCCTGCTCTTCAAATTAGGCCGGACCGCAGGTTTTAAACACTGCCGGGGGGTAACGGCAGCCTGTCCGTGGGCCGATCAGCGGGAGTCGCTCCGAGCTAATTAAAGGCCACCATTGCATTTGTTTCTGTTGATTATGTTTCAGAAAATTCTGTTTCGTGGAAATTGAATGCCGCCCATGTATGAGAATGAGTCAACATGTTTGGATATTGTGTGTTAGAGGAGACAGCAAAAAGGTCCAGCAATTTTTCTCCAGATGTTGAGGGCAGGAGGTCCAGCAGCAGGGCCGTGCCGTGCCTCTGGGGAGCAGTAGCAGGAATTGGTTGGACAAATGAAGTGGAGTATCGACTGTGACAGAGGGTCCAAGTTAGAAATACAGAAATTACATGGAGTCACAAACCTTCGAAGTTTGAAGTATATGGAGAAAAAATAATGCAACGATGTTAATATGTAAAAAAACTCCAATAATCATTGATGGGTTTAGTTTAAAAAATGTCACAAAATAGGGTCTCATCTGTTTATTATCATAGTGTTTGAACTGTCTTCTTTCAAGGGGTGACATGCCACATTTTTTGTCTGTTTTTTTCACTTATGACATCTATGTGGGCCAAAATTAATTTCTACTGGACCATTTCCAGCCTCTCATTTTTACTAAATTAAACAGACTGTTCTGATGACCTCTGTTCTGATTGACTGCCCAATCTGAAAAAGCACTAAAAGGTACAGGCTGAAGAACTCCTTATAACTTAAGGGGTTTGAAGCTAAATTGGTGGTAGCTAGATAGGTTGATACATGTGAATGCAGATTTATGTTTTTCCAGTGTTTCCGTACATGCACTGTATGGACTGGAGAGAGAAGTGCATCTTTTGAAATGTAAAAACTATTTACATACAACGTCAACTTTCTTATTTTAAAAAGGGAGGCAAATTTGGTTTCCACAATTCAGAATCTTTGAAATATGACTCTGCAGAATAAAACAGGGCAAGAATGGCCCACAATAGGTCACCAGGACATGAGAACCTCTGCCTTTGGTAAAGAACTCTGTGAAGATCATATTGTACAAACTACAAATACTATAAAGCTTTGCTTTAGCCAGCTTTACCACAAGAAAACCACAAAAATACAAAAAAATCAAACAGCAGCAGGTGAAGCAGCTCAAGGTGGGGCGCTGTTTAAACAAAGGTTATAGACGTGCACAACATGAAACCTCTCACAGGGGAACATCACTGATTATCTCATTACAATGGCACCTGTGAAGGTGTGGAATATATTATACAGCAAGTAAACATTCAGTTCTCGAAGCTGATGTATTAGAAGCAGGAAAAATGGGCAAGTGACTTTGTCAAGGGCCAGATTGTTACAGCTAGATGACAGAGCTTCTCCAAAACTTGCCTTGTTGGGTGTTCCCAGTATGCAGTGGTTAGTACTTACCAAAAGTGGTCCAAGGAAGGACAACTGGTGAACCAGTGACAGGAACATGGGTGCACAATGCATGCTGATGTACCAGAGGAGTGAATTCTAACTTGTCTGGTCTGGTCCCACAGAAGAGCTACTACAGTACAAACTGCTGAAGAGGTGCTAGCTACAGAAATTGTAAGGTGTAAGAACATGTAGTGATTTACAGGTTGCTACATAGTTGCAGGCTGTTCAGGTTCAATGAGTCAAAGCTGTTTTGATGGCACGAGGGGGATCTGTACAATATTAGGCAGGTGCTTTTACTGACTAGTGTATATACATCATCCCCACATTATATATGTTACATTACAAATGACTGGGTATTATTTGGGTGCTGAAGCACAGCAGTAAGACTTACATGGTAGCAGCATGATACTGCGTGTGGTGCTGGTATGAGTGTATCAGGCACAGTGGTGCTGCTGTAGTTTTTACACATTAGTGTCACAGTTAGACTGAGAGAGGTCCACCATCTGAAAACATCTAGCAAAAAGCTGTGTGATCAGAAGCCGGCCACTGATGAATGGCTAGAGGATGAGTAACACAAATGCACACCAGCATGGTGAAGCTACAAGGGAGGGCTTTTTCATGAAGTGTAGAGAGTGTGTACTGTCTATAAAACCCCCAGCAACACCAATATGCCTGTTACTATAATGTTTCACACACACTACTATGCCATTAGTATCAGACAGTGTGACCGCTGTTCTGAAAACCACCCAAATAATATCTGATCAGCAGTGACACTGCTGGTTTTATTGCATAGACAGGATAGAGGAAAGATAAACTGTTGACCAAGTGATAGTCTTCACAAATTGTAAAATTACAATCTATATCGCAACCTATAAGTTCAATCTATGCGAGCGTTTTAGATAAAACAGCAACGGAAAGTGTTTTTAACAAACGAGGAACCCAGTGTTTTGGATGTACACGCTCCTTCTCCCTCAGGCCTGAATTGTCTCCCTCTTGTGGAGAACAGTGGAAGTAATAAGAAGTTAGTACTAAGCTCTGCAGAAAAGCTTAATCTGTTTATAACAATAAATAGCAGGTTTACACTTGTCTAAGACAAGCGCAAAATCATCCTACCTAAATTCTACATTAGCCCTTGTAGAAAATATCTCTAACACTGGTCTCATGTCAGCATAAAAGTTCCAATCATACCCATTATTTCGATTGGTTTTGTGCATGGTGAAACGCAGATGGTCAGAGTTCCTGTGGAGCTACTAAGAAATACTTTTCTCTAATATCAGGTACAAGGACCAGACTTGGAACATTAAAATGGAACTTCCTAACATATTTTTAATTTACAGCCCATGCATTCTAACACAGAAGCGCCCATGGGCCACAACTACATTTAACAAATATAACAAATCATGTAGTCCAAAAAACTTTGCTCGGCTGTACAATGCAACACAAAAATAGATGAATTCCAAAGGATCCAATACAGAAGCACTGCCTTGCACTGAAAAAAACACAGAACACATAATTTGATTGATTAGTCAGTTATATCGGGTATACATTTTGTTAGACCAATCACAGACCCAAGTATGTTTTATTTTCACAAAAGCAGTTTTTTTTTCAATATTTAAAATTGGTTGAATGTCTACATATTGTGACAACATTTTGCAACAGTGCTCTGGAAATACCGCCCCAGGTCAAAAACCAAGTTAAGACTATTCAATGTGAGTAAATAAGAAAGACATGTTGTTACCAGTGAGACCAAACAAGAAAAAGAATCATCAAGTGATACGTACTATAGCTTAGCTTTACTCTAATGCTCTTACAGAGCGTTTAAACCTGTCCTCAGAACACCCTCATTGAAATGGGATGAGTTTGTAGCAGTGTTAAGAACACACACAAAGTGTTTCACTTTTTTTCTAATATGTATCACAAACATGAATGATATGCATCACAAACTTTGAAAACTCTTTATTACTGTAGTACAGTATTGCACTTGTAGACATGAATACAATCTGAATAAAGTGTGTCAACTGAAGGACCTTTAACCGTTCCTGAAATCATACAGTTCAACTTACAGTGACAAAATCTCATATATTATTTGGCCTCTGTACTACACGGTCACTGCACAAAATCTCACATTGTACAGACATGAACTGAGTTTTGTTCCCTTTCGTATTCTTTGATACAAATACAAATGTACTCTAAGGAGTTACAGAAGAACTGTGCAAGATGAATGAGACAAGGGGCTTTAGAATAATTAGATTAGCATTGCTAATCTAAGATTGTTCCAGAAGGAATTTGAAATGATCTGAATAAGTAAACACAGCTATTGTAGTGTATGTGGAGCTGATGAAGAGAATCACTCAGTTTATAGATTGATGCACCTATAGTGAGATCATATGCTGTTCATATTTAATATTATTCACAATTTAAACTTAATACATATATATGCTGATCTATGATCAGTTTCTACATAAAGTTATGGATGCTACTGCATTCATCAGCACTCATTTGAGCTCGGAAACTGAAGCAGGTTTCATTTGAGCTTGGACACTGAAGCAGAATAAAACCTATGTATATAATGCTAGGGCTGAAATAATGAATTGTGATTATTTGTATTATTTTGGGGAACTAATCACACTTAATTGCATGTCTCATTTGCTCAAAACTGGCCCTAAAAAAAGTAATATTTTCATTTTATTGCTGTAATGACTATCAGAACGTACATATTACACTATTTTGGTTATGCAGGGTTCACATGAAGAGTACAAGAAACTAAGTTCTAACTAATGAGTGAGAATCATCTATATAATGCACACAGTGTACTATTGTAGCCTATCACTCTCATTCATACAGATTGTGGACTGTTGTTACAGTGGAGGCTCTCTAGAGAAACTCTTTAGGGAACTTTTTACCTTGCTTTAGTTAGTGGCGTATAGACCTGTGTCTGGTGAGAGTTAGATCCAGGAAATTTTCCTCAAACACCTGTCATTTACTTATTGATATATTTTATTCAATATTATTCCCACAAATAAATATAATCTAGCTTTTAAATACGATGGGGGATGTGATATCTTTAATACCACATTTATTTTACTTAACTTAGATATGCTTATTCTAGAAAGACGGCTGTTGAGCTGTGCTGGTTGAAAACATTCAGTGCACCAGACTCAGGCAATGCCTAAATAAAGCTGCCTATTTGGCACAGTTTACAAACTATGACATCCTCCAACCACAGCATCGGGTTTCATTAGTAAAACAAAAGTAAAAAAAAATATCACAGCTCTGGGTCAAACGGGTCAAAGGCTGTTTCAAACAGCCACAGGCAAAACGACTTCAAAGACGAAGGCATCAGGCCAGGCTGCCACAAATGGTAAAGCTCAAGTGACATTCACAATGTGTACTTTCTTAATAAACTGATTACAGTTTTGTGGCCAAATTAATAATCATATACTACAACCACAATTTGTCTGAACTGCACTATTATTAGGGGTGTTAGCTTCACACGTTATCACAGCTCCCATATCCACATCAGTGAGTCTATCTCAAAGTTACTGAATGAAAAAGCATTGGCGGTATTATTATTTTTATTTCTATGCAATGTACCACATTTTCCACTCACATATCCTGATAAGAGTTCATTGTTACCAGCTCAGGCCTTGTTTATAATTAAACTGTTAACTTTGACAGCCCTACATTATAGCCATGCCTGTAATGCTCCTGCTCATTTTGTGCGCTTCATTTGTCTACAAATCATCTTCGAATGTAGAAAAAGCTGATGTTGCTGTTATTAAAACCAAAATACTGCAGTACAGAGAAAACAAGGGTGCATAAGAAGAATCAGTAGGACGTAAATAATCTGCTGAGACAGGCCTCTTGTGACCGCACAGCCCCGCTTCCTCATAGTGCTCCACTACAGTTCGTATGCAGAGAAAGAATGGCCTCTGTTCATAATCGCTTGCCACAGAGCCAAATGTGCTGTTTCCAACCACACTGATGCTTCTGTTCTCCACGTTCTCCACGTTCTCCTGCTACCTCCCCAATAAGCCTGCAGTCCGCCTCAGACCTGCCCAGAGAAAACCACTGAGTAAGAATGTACAGGAGGATCTGAGTGAAGCAAAGATAAAGGCTAAGAAATTCCCTTAAAGCTCCCAGGGAAATCCTCAGAAGGTCACTTTCTGCATGCTGATGTGATGGTTTTCTTATTTTTACAGTCCAGCATCTGCTAAATTGTCATACTTCCCTAAGAAACATTGAGTGTTAAATAAATAGTTTGACGAAAAAGTAACAAACACAAAAGGGGAAAAAAACAAAATACAAAATGTGCAATAATTTATACAAACTTTTTCACACTTTGGACTTTGAATTGGGCTTTAAAATCTGCAGATGCAAGTCTATAGAGAACGCATTCTACTTTTCATGTGATCAGGGTACCCAAACAACTAAGCATGCTAAGTTAAGGCCTTTATGACTTCAGCAGATTCACGCTAACGTGTTCCAGCAGTGACTTGCAGTATTATTGTGTTTACTGAGAGAGAAGATGCTGTAATATTTTCAAGAAAGTAGCAGTTTACACTTGGCTGGTAATGTGAGAGTGTTTTTCATGCATGTAAACATTCCCTCTCAAGCCTCAAATATAATGGCATGTCATTGTCATAAAGTTTACACTTCACCTGTCCACAAAGAAGACCTCCTGCTAATAAACATTTTCTTCTCAATCTGAAACAGAGACAAACACATGTCAGGCACACAAACCACACAATAAGGCCTGTCACAGGCCACTAGGACAGCTTTGCAGTTTAAAGCAATGCTTTGGCAAAAAATCTTATTTCCACCACTTTTCCTTTTACTCCAAATGTAATCATCCAAGAGACATGTCCAGGGTTTGAAGTTTGCTTCTACAGTTTCGGACTGGAGCTATGAGGCTTATGTAGCTAACAAACACTCGTTTGCTATGCTAATGCTAGTACACCGATTAGCATCATGCAAACTGCATGCAAGAATTATCACACTCTTCCCTTAAACTGTATTGAGTTGCTAAGTAATCTCGATTACATTTACATTAACGGCATTTAGCAAACGCGTTAGTCCAAAGCGACTTCCATTCCCTAACTACAGGGGGCAGTGTCCCTGGAGCAACTTGGGACAAAGGGTCTTGCTCAGAAACCCAGTGGTGGTGCTGAAGGTAGGATTCGAACACATGACCTCTTAGTCCAGAGGCAAGTATCCTACCCACTAGGCCGCCACCACCCAGACTCGCTTATGCGGTTTCCGACACTATATGGCATACTGTTATCTAGAAACATTGCGAAAGTGCAAACATAATTCCTGCTACTATTGTTTTCAGATGTATTTCCATATTTATAGTCAGCAGTATGTCATAAAGTGTCAACAACCACAGAAGCAATTCTTTCTGAGATTACTCTTTCTGAGATGAACAGCTTGACATGGATTGAGACAAGCATTTGATTTAGGCATGTAGTTTGCACCATGCTAATGCGTGGGGTATAAGCTTGCATTAGTTGTTGTCTATGCTAGTCTCGTTGCTCCAAAGAAGCGGACATTAGACACCAAACGTACATTTTTGCCAGACTGTTTCTTTAAGGATAACATGAAGTCAGTGCAGCACACAAATGTGTAATTATTCAGAATAGTTTCTTTCTTTTTTCTTAAACTCACGTCGGCGAATCCTGATTGGCCAGAAGATCATGGTGAAAAGACATAAACCAGCGACAAAAGCCACGCCCCCGGTTACTGTCACCATGACAACGCGGTAGAACCACATGCAGTTGGTGCAGCAAACCAGCGTGCTGTTAACAGATAAAACACAGCACAGTGTGAGAAAGGCATCATGACATTATACCAACAATGAGCAACACACAACCGCAAACACTGCCCAGAATATCTGAGACACGCATCAACACAAAGACTGCCTCGTACTACAGCAGCCGGTCAACATTTCTGAAATGAATAGATAATTCCAAGAATGAACTCGTCTGAATGTCCTTGTCTTCAACCCCGTCTGCTGCTTTAAGCTTGTATTCTAAAAACCTGCTGACTATGGAGTTTGGTTTGAATCCACATATTGTGCACTGTTTACCGGCAGGGATACAGGCCCTGGATCAGCATGACTGCAAGGCCATTGGCCACCTTGTCCGTAAAGCTCATAGCTCCATACACAAACGCCCCACTTTGCTGTAAGGAGAAAAACCAACACGTTATTATTTAGTAACAGCAATGTACTACAGGACCATTGTAAATTCACTATTGGACTACGACAGCACATTCTGACTTCAGCAATACAGAGGAGAATAGCCCAGAAGTAATCTGCAGCTTATATGTCGTCAAGTGAAAGATTGACACAAGTAGTACATCTTAAATACACGCGATATATATGTAATCTTTGTCAGTATGAGATAATTGCAAGAATTTGTTCTTCTGTTAAGTATCTATCATCTTCTATCAAGTAAGATATAAGGCAGGAAGAAAGCAAAACTATTTGCCTGTGCAGTATGTAAGTGGGAGGACCTTCCTACCCTAAAACAGAGAGCAAGGTCATTTGTGTTCTATTGGGCTTCTTACCTAAGATGACTGTGGCATGCATAGAAGGTTACACTGGAAAGTTTTGAAAACTTGAAAATGGTTCTTTATACTCACACTCATACTTTTCTGTTTGCAAAAATGGTCCTTCTTTAAAGGATTGAAAAGTCTATTAGAGAAGGTGGCTCGCCTCTCACATCACTCCGAAGAGCCTTTTTACCACTTGAGAATGTACGCTGCACTCGCATATATTTCCTGGCTCATTTTTTTAACATGCTCTGTGTGGCTGAGATTTAAAACAGACATCCCTATAGAAGAAGGGCTAATTTATACAGCAGTTGCTAAATGATTCCAAGCCATATAATCTCCTTGTGCCAAAGTTTACATTTGCAGTTTTGTGTACTTACATGCCCGTTCAAGTGCTTTCCAGTAAGTGTCCAAGTGTGCCCCATTCTTCAAATGTGCAAAAGCACAGTGCACAAGACCACACTAACTGCAGCCTTTCCTGAATACTGTATCAAAGTGGTATTGGACTAAGTATGTATCTCACAGTTCAGTGTGTATGCTTGAGGACAGTTTAGAAAAGTGAAGCCCTAGTAAAAGTGAGTATGAACACGTTCACCCAATGTAAATGCGCTAGTAGTGCTAAGTACTAAGTGCTAAGTGATTTTTTAGTCCACTCCTGCAAGATATTGGCACACTCCTGGTGAAAATCACCATCATTTGTTCCACTCTCACCCATAACTTAAACCTGCTAAGCCTGCATTCCTTTAAAGCCTGTTAACAAATAAATTCTGAAATAATATGCTGATCATGGTCATCAGGCCTGTTGAATTATTCTGTAAAGTGATTTCACCAACTGCTATTTATTCCCAGGGTCAGCCTCATAGCTGTTATTAGTTATTAATCATTTTTCCTTTAACATTTTTTATTTGATTTGTCAAATATACTGTGCAGAAATGCTTTTACTTCCACAGCTGTTCATGTAGTTCACTTGATTGGTAATAAAAAATGAATTGCTATTGTGAAATACTGTGTGGTTCTTCTGTTTGCTTTCTATAGCTGTTAGGTACTGCTAAACATCAATATTTAAATATTTAGGTTTTACACCTGGCTAGGGGCCTAGTGGTTAGAGCATTTGCCCTGCAATCAGATAGTCGTGGGTTCATATCCCAAGACTGCTAGTGACACCTCTGAGGTTCTCTTGAGCACGGTACCATCCCCACACACTGCTCCCCAGGTGCTGTGTTCCTGGCTGCCCACTGCTTCACTTGGTGAATGGGTTAAATGCAGAGAAAGAATTTTGTGCTGTTCACACTGTGTGCTGTGTGTTTAATTTATTTTCACTTTACTTTATATTACCTTTACCATTACATTTTACATTTTATTCTTTTCTAATATGTTTAACAGAAATAGATACTGAATAGTACAATGTGCAAAAAAATGCCATAATTAAAAGTAAAATATAAAATTCTGGTGTGCTTTAGTGCCACTAAAGCCTAACCACTTCATCTGTTTTTTAAATGTGCAGTAGCAGCAGCAGAGAGGGATTTGAAAAACAGTTGTAAGGTAAACCAAGCACTGACACAACCAGGGCACTAACTAAAGGGCACTGACACAACGAAAAGATTAGCGTAAAGGGTCTTACTTAGATGTTGGGTGTCCATGTATAACATATGATATACAGACATATAGATATATGTAGACATACACATATATAAAATACAGTAAACCTTCACTTTTCACTGGGGTTACGTTCCAAGAGCACCCGCATGTAGTGAAAAACCGTGTTGTTGTGATGTGGTAAAAAATGCCTAAAAATGGCTATTATTTTTATAATATACCCCAAGTATGCTCCCAAAACACTTTAATTTCATTTTAAACTCAGATTAATACATTACCCTTAAATAAAAATGTAAAGGAAACCCGTATTTGTACTGTACAGATTACACTGAACTTCGCAGTGCCAAACGTAAAATATCAATATTATGCACATATAGACTGTACTGTAATTCATGCACAGGCGTTATTTTTTGGTATGCGCCGTCGTTTTCTTTGGTATAAGCAGGGTAAAAACAGTAATAAATCAAATTAATTTTCAGTAATAAAAAATACAGGACTTTAAGAAGAACAAAATGAAAAACACGAGAACACTCCAGACGCTCCACTGGGGAAATTCTGGACTGCAGCTGTGTCTAAGGGCTGCAGCCAATCAGCAGCAAGGATATATAAATAGCATTCTCGGATTGGCTACTTTCAAACCTCCCGCCTCTGAGTCTGCTAAATGCCGTAAATGTAAATGTAATGTAAATGAGTACAGGGAGGAATGCGTCAAAGGGCAGCAGCCAATTAGCAGCAAGGAGAAATAAATAGTGTTCTCCGAATGGCTACTTTCAAACCTCAAACCTACAGCAGCATTTCACCTTCCCAAGACACGCTTTCTTTTTTTCACCATAGAACCAAACAATATAGTTATTTATTAAATTTAAATGTGGCTGAATTTACGTGAATATTTATGTTACAAAATTAGTAAATTATAATTTTTTCAATAATTTAGCACTTACATGTATGAAAATTTATATATTGCGACGAAAAAAGCTGTGACATCAGAGCCTTGTCCACTACGCCCCCTCTTTCTTGTGCAGGGTTTATGTTTGGGTGTGGAGCTTAGCAACCAAGCAGGAGGACGAGGGGGCGTGGTGGACGAGGCCTGGACGTGCATTCAGATATTCATTGCTTATTTTTTATTTGCTCAAATTTGTCCTTAAAAAATTATAGGCTTATAAATAACTAGAATATATTATTATTATTTTCATCACATGGTGATCCTGTATGGTTAGTACAGGATCAAATGGTCAAATGGACAGTGAGTGTAGATACAAGGTGGACATATATAAAAAACACAGCTTGTTGGTGTAATCACAGTGCTGCATAATGACATATTCTATTATTGAAATAAATATGTTTTTATGTTTGTCTGTTTCATTGTGCAAAATTTGCTAATGGAATTTCTGTTATAGGTTCTTATTTTATTCATCTATATGCACTCTGTAAGAAATGATACGATAAAATATGATGCCACTGAAGAACCATCTTTTTTTCCTTCCATGGAATGGTTGTTTAAAGAACCATTTTTGTAAAGGCGATTTTTGAGTGTGATGAACAATTTTTACAGGCTAAAGAATGTTTACATAATGTACAGTTTCTAAGACAAATCCTTATATTGGTAAAGCACCTAAGGGAAGGTTGTTAATATCTTTAAATAGTTCTTCGCAGTCACATATTTTATTTACAAAAATGGTTATTCTATGACACTGCTTAACAAATCCTTTGTGGTGTTTTTCTTTTGTCTTGTAACAATAGTCCGGCCCTTTTTAGTGCTAATGTACAATCATTTTTATGCATTTATACATTCAAATGGTTCATTAAGTTATCATGGTTCTATACAAAGCCATTTTCTTCACTTAAGAACCTTCAAAGAACCCCTTTATATAATGCAGGTGTTGGCTCTACATTTATTCATTTATTTTTATACATAATTTGAAAGTCTCTCTGCCATTTACATTGCTCCCACATAGAAATGGTCCAAAATGACCATGAACTTACATTGAAAGTCAACAACCTATTTTTCTTCTCCTGCAAAGTTGCTTTTGAACTGTGACTATATAATATATCTAATAGCAACATTTCTATAATAGATGTTATCACATGTTATTAGAGAAATTCTTTTAGCCAGACCTACCAAAGCAGTGGGGAGTTAAATATTCCTAAGGGGTGATATATTCCAGAAGAACCTGAAGGGTTTATTTATGTACGTTACTCTAAAATGGCCATAGCAAAGTCCACAGTCATCCGAAATGCAACCCATTCAAAAGATGGGCGCATGCAAATGAGCAACAGAAAGCAGAAATTATAATAGAGGCTTTAAAAACCCACTGTGACATGAGCTTCTTTCAGCAGGTTCTATATTTTGGGTGAAGGACCTGTTGAACTGGATCATTCATTAAAGGCGTTTTACTGCAGGAGTGAAAACCCTGCATTGAAAGCTGAAATTTCAGTTTACTTACACATTGCCTTACAATATATGATAATAATATGATAATAATCATTTATGCAATGATTGATTTGATTTGATTTGATTTGATTTGATAGTCTTTATTGTCATTGTACAGTGCTCCTATAAAACGAAATTACATTTGCTATGTCTGAGGTGCTTTAAATGAACATAGACAAAGCATGTACATCACACACTACAAAGACATGAAGGTATAAATTATGAAGTGTGGCCACTAGTGTAAAAGTAAGTAAACAGCATACATATGCAGTGTAAGTCAGTGTGAGTTCTCAATAACAATTTATACAATACCAAAAAGTATTTTTGGAACTTTCAACTGTAGCAAAACTATTTTTGGTGCAGTAAAAAAAACCTGAAGATCCATAAATTGCATGCATGTTTTCTTTGGTACAACAACAGCCTCTATTCTTTTGAAAATGTCATTTCTGTGATGATTTGATTGCATTCAGCCTCAAGAGGAGACATGAAGTCAGGAACTGATGTTGGATGATTAGTTCTAGATCAAAAACACCACTCTTCAATACCTCAACCCCATGCTGGTGGCCTTTAAGCTCTTCTAGCTGATGGCTGGGGTTGGCACAGTGACCTTAGGCTCATGTGTAGACTCTGATTCTATTGATAGTGTTCCTCATTGATAGTGATAGATTCCAGAATTTTTGGTATTATTACTGAAACTTGTCATTTCCTCCATGTGAATACACTGAATACACTCATTTGCATGTGAATACACTGAAATAGATTCATCATTCAATTAAAAGTGCATTTAATTGCTTTCGTGTGGTGTCTTCTTTTTTGTGTCTCTTTGGATCAGTGACAACATCAAATCAATGCAGGGCTAGTATGAGTATGATTTAAAGTTGAAAAGAAAATATTTACTGACATACCTTTGAGTATTGACTTAATGGTTTGCACTGAATGAGTCAGTAAAAGGTACTACAACAGGAGTAAAAACCATTATACTCTCACAGCATTAGGCTCCACTACGTTGTGATAAAACACCACAGCCACTCCATAAAAAATACACCAGAAACCAGCAGAAAAGTTTAACAGTTTCAGCAGGGCTCTACAGTATTACCTGCTTTTTAATTTATTAATACAATCCACTGAGATGTTTCTTCCCCAACAAAACGGACCTCCTGCTTTTTCCTCTTAAATCTAATAGTTTTCTTTTTCATTTTTAACATTTTAAACACAGAGATCCACACCAGCCAGATTTATTTGGAAATATCTTCAGAGAACGAATAAACATTCTGCCTGGACTTGTAATCAGGAAGGCATCCTGAAAAAATACAAAATGTATAATTAGTTATTAATGCTATTCTGTGAATATTTATCAGATGCTGGGCTTTTAGAAAGTGGAACACCAGTAAAGGATAGAAGGGCAATAGAATATTCCTCCACTGACATGATTGAAATTATTTTTACCTAAATGTTGTAACAATTATTTTCATTTTAATTGTTCATTGTTTCATTTAATATCACGACAGAACACAACAACATAACAAAGTATTCTTATTGTTATATTTATTATTTATTATTTGCATATAATGGCATTTTGAATTTAAAACATATTTGTGTATCCATCAAACATTCAACTTTGCCTTCCTATTCAGAAAATAGCCCTGGGTGGGGAAATCCTGACAGGCTACATAGCAATCATGTTAAAATCATTTGCTCATTCGAATGGGTCAGTAGGTCAGGTTTGAGCCGCAGCTGTGCCATGGCTCAAACGACTGTTGGCGTTGGCTGCGATATTTGCTTATTTTGTCCTTCCAGCTACTGTAAATAACTACCTAGACAGTTGCTTGTCGGTTTATCAGACAAAACATATTAAAACCATTCTTCATCATTCCAGTCAGCGGTGTTAGCTGGAAATTTGTTGGCACATACCTAAGGGTTTGACACAGCCCTCTGTATTATGAAAAGAAAACAACATTCCGGTCAGGGTATGTTTTGTGAGATCAAGTGCTACCCTGGAAAGACGTGCTGGCTTACTAGCACAATGTGTGTGTGTGTGTGTGTGTGTGTGTGTGTGTGTGTGTGTGTGTGTGTGCTGAAAATCCCAAACAGTATCCCCTTTCAGTAGACTCATTTGCACATGTCAGTTTTGACTATCAGTGACAGTACCTGCTCAGTTAATAATAAAGGAACACAATAACAAGCCCACCAGGCCCACAGCCTTCAGCCTTGCGCTGGAGCGGTAATCGGGTCTAATATAATAGTTCAGATGCTGAAAAGCGTTTTGATCACTTTTAGGTTTAGAACCATCATTTTGAAAGTTATATGGTACCTTTTAAGCAATTTTGGGGTAAATTATCAGATATCAACAAAACAATTGTATGGCATTGGTTATTTCATGCTAATTTAAGTAAACATTAAAATTTTTTCAGTGAAAGTGGAGCAATACCTGTAAGTATGTAAGAAAACTTACATTTTATCAACAGCTTTACAGGTTTTGTTTAACAAAATGCTAACCTGAAGTGTTCTAGTCCTTTTGAATGCATGCCAGCACAGCTACATGGATGCTACTATGTAAAGATAATCTTAGGCTTATTTAAAATTAAATAAGCACCTGTTCAGTGTATGTCAGATACTTTTGAGCAAGTTACATTTTAAACAAAATTTATTTACAAGTTATCGACACTTTTTCCAATTTTAAGCAGTAATGCTAACACAATCTTGAGGGTGGTGCATAAAGATTTATAAAACCTAAATCAGCACTTTTTAAGTATGGAAGCTACATTTTAACCTGAACGGCAGTATATGTCCACACCCTTACAGGTTTGATGACACAAAGAATCCAAAAGATGCTAGAATAGCCCATGGTACAACAGCTTCCACTGCTATTTTGTTGAATGCATGAAAACACAACATGCATTGACTATACCTGAAAGACAATTCTGTGTTGTTGCAGATGAAGAATGATTCCAGCACAGTATTTGAGTCCAGGTTGAAAACCTACTTGTTTAGTTAGACTTTCCGTTTATTATTTTTTCACTTAAGATGTGTAAAGCTGAGAGGTGGTGGGCACAAAGAATTCAAGTAAATGGGGATGCTACCATCCCACCACGCCTCACGTTCATTTAGGTTTGTTGGTGGTGGAGTGGAGGTGCGCCAATATCTCAGAGTGCTCTCACGTCTATCTTACTCCTCGGCTCTGCCCTTTCTAGCTAGGCTGCTATGGTGAGTCATGCTCGCAAGTCTCAACCTGCACTCCTTTCAGTTATAAATTACTCCCTGTAACCCTAAGCAGATCTAACTCTGTTCTCTGTTTTTTCCAAGGGGAACTGCTGCACATTTGCCAAGCTCGACTGATTATTCCCAAGGTTTCTTCCTCCAGCATTAGAGAAATTTTCCTAGTCTCTGTTGACTTTGGCTTGCTTACTAGGGGCTTGGACCTGGGTTCTTTAAAGCTGCTTTATAACAACATTGGTTGTGAAAAGTAATTGAATTCAATTGAATTGAATCGTCATGCATTTCCTATTTCTTTAAGTTACATGGCAGAGTCACATAGGCTCAACTATTTTCTATTATTGAGCTTAGGCAAATGTGTAGTGACCATGTTGCAAAACCTAAATTTTGCACACGTCAGTTTTGACTATCAGAGACAGTACCTGCTCAGTTAATAATAAAGGAACCCAATAACAAGCCCACCAGGCCCACAGCCTTCAAACTTGTGCTGGACTGGCTATTGGGTAAAATATAATCATTTAGATACTGAAAAGCGTTTTGAGCTAAAAGTGAAATGATACCTTTTTAAATAATTTATGCTTTTTTTTAAACAGTAATGTTAGCAGGATAGCTACTTTCAGGCATCAGCAAAACAATAACATGGCATTAATTATTTTATATTAATTTAAGTCAGAATTAGAACAGTTTCAATGGAAGTGGAGCAATAGTTAAATTTTTAATCAATTACAAGTTATCAACACCTTTACAGGTTTTAACTAAATGTTAACCTGAAGTATGCTAGTCCTTTTTAATGCACACGAGTATGCTTACATGGATGCTACTATGTAAAAATAATCTCGGGCTAATTTAAACTTAAATCAGCACTTTTTTAGTGTATATTAGATACTTTTGGGTAAGTTACATTTTAAACTGAATTATTCGACACTTTTACAAATTTGTTCAGCAGAAATGATAACATGATCTTGATAACGCTGCATAAAGAAGTTTGTTTTAAGTAAACACATAACATTTTGTGATGGCAGTACATGTTCATACAGGTGAATGGCAGTACATGTTCATACTTCTTACAGGTTTGGTTCAGCAGAAATGATAACACAAAGAATACCAAAAATGCTAGACCTTACACAGGCAAAATTGGAGAAATAAATAAATATGGATTCATTGTTCAGTTAAAAAGTACAATTAAGTGCTTTCATGTGTTGTCTTTTCATTCCTTCCGTCTGACAAAATCACTTTTAGTTGTTTTGTTTGGCTGGAATGCTAATGCAAACAAAACATGCATTGACTATACCTGCAAGGTAATTTTGTGTATGGAAGATGGAGCATGATTCCAGCCCTGTTATGTATGGCCTGTAACTTTAAATCACACGGCAGAGTCACATAGGTTCAACCATTTTCTATTATTGAGCGTAGGCAAATGTGCAGTGACCATTTTGCAAAACCTCAATAACGTTTTTATCACCCTCCATGGAAGAATTTGCATAAGTTCTACCGTTGCTCAAATTGGATGCATGTGAAGGTATTGTAATCTAGCAGGGAAAGTACCACATGACTGTCTTGCAGTGAAGTGGATGTTATCTCTAACAGGGGGCAGAAGCTATTCAAATAAATGTGCTTAGCCACAAAGTGGTCACCGTGTTTTGACGGGGCCACTTGCATCTTAGTACATAAACACTGTAATATGGAGTTTGTTCCCTCCTTTGCAGCTACAACAGCTCCCATTCAAGAAAGTTAAAAATTCCTTTCTCATTCTTTTTAAACAATGAAAAGCAGGATCTGTGAAATATTTACATGAATTTCAGAATTCCTTACTGTTCCCCTTTTACTTTAAGCACAGTGTGCTCTCAATCGTAAATACTAAATAGTCAATAACTTTAATTCTAATATTGTGCATTGAGCACCGAATTGTTTTCAGTTCCAAGAGCATAGAGAAAAAATGCAAATTTGTGATACAGTAAAAAAAAATGCCTAAAAATGACTATTTTTATAGTCTAAACCCTGAAGATGCCTCCAATTATGCTCCCAAAACACTTAATTTACAGTGATGAAAATACAGGGCTTTAAGAAGACAACACAGTGAATCACAACTGTTCTGATACCGGAATGCTGGACTGCTTCTGCCAGAGACGCGTCATAGGGCAGCAGCCAATGTTAAGTTGCTTTGTGTTCTCTTGACAGTACTCTTGACAGTTAGATTTGACATGGAAATGTAGCTGGATTTATGTTAATATTTATGTTACAAAATTATATTTTTCTTAATAATTTAGCACTAAAATTCATGAAAAAATTATATATTGCCCCGAAAAAAGCAAAAAGAAATTTTTTTGAATTTCCGGGGGATCTGGAAACAATTATTAAGTAGATTCTAAGAAAAAATCCGCAAACAAATGGGGCCACGAACTCTGAACTGTGAATTTGCAGGGAACACCGTAGATTCCTTTTGGCTTTGTTTTACCATTGAATTTAATGGCATTTCCAACTGTTTAATCACACTGTGAATATATCTTTTCATACTTCAACTCTGCTCCTCAAGAGAAGAAAAGGTTTTTTGAGTCTTGGTTCTTCTCTGTGTAATCATTTGAGGTTTGGGCCCCCATTTCCGTAATGCTGCTTAAAGGCAAGCCTACTATTTAAAGCAACTGATTTTTTTTGTATCTGTCAGTTGTTGTTGCATGTGTAGGTTAGGTATTTTATGGATTAAAAGGTTACTGTGCTTCTGTTGTCAACCCAAAATGATATCTGTGAAGAACAAATAAATATTTTCTACACTCTTTGGCAATGTAGAATACCTGTTCTGAAGCCGACATGTTATATTATCTTGCTTAACAAATAACACATATATCATGATGTAAAAATAATGCAAAATGCAACAATTCGTTAGACATTATATTACTTAATTTATATTACTTCATATTGACAAAAGAAATGTGTAATGATGCTGATGCCACATAACTAAACATGTCTTTCTAAACGTATATACACACTGGCAACAAACAGCAAGTAAGCACTATTTGCATTGTTTTTTGGCACTGTTTTTGCACTGTTATACAAAAAACAGTTGATCAGAAATGAAGATGCACTGATGTAGTCAACACTTAATATGTTTATACATTGAATTTCATTCAATGTATTTTACAGCCAGAAGGTTCATGTCTGAGGATGGATAGTGATGAGTAATTCTGCTTCTTGCTGCCCAGCCAACCAGTCTAAGGCCTTCAAACAATCTTGCTAGATAGATGAAGGGAAGCCATAACACCGTGGCTTCAGTTCACTTTGTTTCCCTTTGAACATGCTGAAGCAACAGGGACATACAGAAGTGTTTTTTTGTCTTTGCAGCTGTTTCCGGCAATATGATGAGGTATGAAATAATTAAGAACCAAAGTGAACACTGGACATTATAACAAATAATGCACTTGCCAGATTCAGTCAAAAGTTGAAACAGTTACATTTCCTTTCCTTACATTTCAGTTACTTTTTTTTTTTAACTCTCCACTTTTCCATTATTATCCTGTTTATTTCCCCGTCCTTTTCTTCCTTCCATTCTTTTTCAACTTCTTTGTTTTATTTTTGCTGTAAGGTTTATGTTTGGACTTGGACTTCTCCCTGTCTTGCTCGGAGTCTGTTTGAGGCAGCCATGTGGCCAGTCTCTGAGCAAGTCTCTGTGAAAGCCAGAAAGATAGAGCTTTGGAGAAAAGGCGGGGCCAGCAGCACCAGCCTCGGGACACTTCTTTGGCACCACCTCCAAGGCTGCCATCCTTCAGGTCCAGTTCATGTATCAGGCTGGAGAGGTCCCGGGGCAGACAATATCTTCTGACCCCCCTGAGGTCTTTGGGAATGTGGTTGTTGCAGCCAAGGCCCCAGAAACAAACCAGTCCAAACCTCTGGCCACAGCTCTTGCTGTGAAGTCCTGCCCACAGACTTGAGAGGGTGGCGTTCAACAATGGAGACCTTACAGAAGACATCTCCTTTGCGTTCTCCAACCATATGTCTTTTTGCTTATCTTCCTGGTCTTCTGCTGTATCCTTCTCTTTATCACTTACTTTCCCTCTCCACCAACTACCTTTCCTTTCGTCCTTTCCTTCTCTTTCCTTCCATTGGAGGAATGTCTGCTGAGCCTCCAGGCTCCAGGCCAGAAGCACCATGCCTCCAGCCCGTTGCACCTCTTGGTACTGACCGTAGAGCCATGGTACAGGTCCTAGCTCGGCCAGAGATGCCTGCGTGCTGCAGTGTGCCCACTGTGCCAAACGCACATCCAAACAAAGCTCCTCCTGCAGGCCAGAGGCCAGGGTGCACACAGCCGCCACATGGGCCGCATCATCAGAGGAACAAACCAGCAACAAAGGCTTTCTCTCCGCACAGCGCCACACTGAAGACAAAGACAAAGAAGATTATTAATATCAATAACAGGTCTGATTGTTTTATTTTTCTTTTTTTGTTATTATATATTTTATTATTTAAATATTTACTCATTTAAGATAATTCTGAGAATGCAATTACAGTAAACCCTGCTTAATTACAGTTCAGCAGACGCAGTTTTAGCCGAACTAATAATTGTTCGCGGAAACCCCCGCACATTTGCAAAAACCGCAGATGTCCTCCGCATTTTTTTTGCTTTTGTGACATCTGGGCCTCATCTGCCACACCCCTCATCCTTGTGCTGGGTTGTTTATGTCTGGGCGCGGCGGTTAGCAAGGCAATCAGACACCTGAACAGAATGAGCCTCCATTACTCATCACTGTGCCCAAACATTAACAACCAGCACGTGGACGAGGGGGCGTGGTGGACCAGGCCCTGAAGTCACAGTCACCTGTACTCAGAGGCAGGAGGTTTGAAAGTAGCCAATCCAAGAACATTATTTATTTCTTCTTGCTGCTGACTGCCTGCTGCCCTGTGGCGCATCTCTGGCAGACACAGTCCAGAATTGCCCCCATGGAGCTTTTGTTCTTCTTAAAGCCCTGCATTTTCTTTACTGTAAATTAAATTAAATTATTACTGTATTTACCCTGCTTATATCAAAGAAAGCGACATGCGCATACCAAAGAAAACGTGTGCGTGTATGGGTTTCATGTTATACACAAAATTATATTAATTAAACAGTAGTGTAGTGAACAAAAGTTAGTTCGGCTAAAACTGAACAAAAGTGCAATAACATTTGGTTTGCAAACACTTCAAACTAATAAGGAGCTTTTTAACCACAGTGTTCCCTTTAACACAGTTACACAGTTACAGCTCAAAAATTTCTGGAAATCTCAACTGAAACATTCATGTAATTAAATCAAATATAAAACCAAAGCTATTTGCCACTGCCAGGGCATTCACCTTTTATTTAGTTTGTTACAGAAAAACAAGTTACCCTTAGAGACCAGGGCATGGGAGGTGGGGGGACTTTATATGTAAAGGGAGTGTTATATGCAGTGTCATTAAAGTCCCTGTTGGTGGCATATTTAGGGTTTACACTATAAAAATAGGTTTTTCTAGGCATATATACGCGGGTGCACATGGAACGTAAGCCTTCAATAAGCAGGGGTTTACTGTATAATGTTTTATTTATTCATTTGTTTATTTATTTATTAATTATAATTGTTAAAATTTGGGATGTTTACTGATAAAAAATTCATGTAGTGTTTTTGTTGTGAACCTCTGTAGCATTTTGGTGGCATTTAATATAGGAAAGGAGGGAAAAAAGACAAGGGAACAAAGGAAAAGGAACGCACAAAAGCCTGTAAGATCATGTAGTTTTGGAACTAACCTAATGTCTTCTTTTTGATCAAAATGCAGGCAAGGAATCCCATTGTTGTTACGGTAACCAGGAGGGCAAACGAAACGGCAACAATGAGACCCCATCTCCTATGAGTATCTGTGGGAGTGATATATGATGAGTGTGTCTGTAAGTGGTACCAGAAAAATTACTAAATTTCTTTGCTTACAGTCAGGACAGATGATTCTCTTTCCATACAGAGCAGGCTCAGAGCGCCACACCTTTAAAAGGGAAGACCAGTTTAGTATTTTATTCAAACTCACACACTTTCCCAGCAATTGCACATGAACACTGTACCACATTTCTCAGAAAATTATGCAATATTATTTTATCTTTGTCACTTTCCTGAATCTCAACAATGCTCAAATCCTAGTTCAAATTTCAGCACATACAGTACTAGCACACACCAGATGAGCTATTTATATGTCTCACACCTTATTAACTATACACTATTAACCTGTCTAATAAATTTCTCACATTTAAAGTATTTGCTTTTAAAATATTTGCTTAACTTTATAAGCTTCTTCTTCTTTATAAAAGCTCAATAGACCCCTACTATATATATATATATGGACACACTTTCTCATTCAACAATTTCCTTTGTTTTTATTACTGGCTACATTGTAGATTCATATTGAAAACATCACCTATTGCTCTGATGACAGCTTTGCACACTCTTGGCATTTTTTC
>JBBJLS010089069.1:0-22614 GCA_037577275.1 Bryconaethiops microstoma
ACACATGCAATTTCTGATTCTGAAAACACAAGTTTTCTGATTTTTATGTTCAGATTAATATAAGCTTACTGACCTTTTTAAAAGAATATATATTAAACTCAGAGAAGTATGAGACTGCTAAGGTTAGAGAGGAGTCGTGTACAATTATCAGTCCGACAGATACTAATCAGTAAACAAGTCAGACAAACACAATCAACCACACTTACCACAAGTTGTTGACTTTCGTATGTTATGTGTGAACAATCTAGCTGTTAATGTTACGTCGTCGTTTCTTCAGGAACGATTTATACTACGAGCTCAACAGTTTATCTAATTTATGTTTTCCTACGTGTAAAGCTGGAGTAACAACGTTAGCTTAGCGAGAAAGCCCATCCATTCAGCGGCGGTGTGAGCGCTCCATTCTGGCGAAGTCCTCAGGAAACACCGCGGCTGCACCAGGCCGCAGCGTAACTAGCATAGCGTAGACTAGCCTGTCCTAGCATAGCCTAGTCTATCACTTGCCGAGAATACAGACAAAACTTTAAGTGGCGAGTTTCCACAACGAAGAACTTCAAACTTCTGGACGTTTTCTGTTTCCATAACGCGGACAATTAAACTTATAATTTTAAACCATAATCGGTCTCACCTACTCCTCAGCACTCTCCCTCCAGCCCGCGGCCCAAACAGCGCCCCCCGCTGGAGACCGTTTACATTAAAATTTAAAACATAACGGAGAGTTCTCACGTGGAAATAATAATAATAATAATAATAATTATTATTATTATTATTATTACTACGATATTCTACCCAGACTATGATTAAGGATAGGATTTTAACTGATAAAAACAAAAGTAACTGAACAATATAAATATGTTGTGTAGAGGTCAAAGTTGTTAAAAAGAACGGAAAATATATATAAAATAAATATAAATTTAAAAGATGACAAAATAATCAAAATAACTACGAAGTTCAGTGTGGATATTCATGTACATGTTTATCAATAATAATTTAAAAAAAATAAGGATGACATTAGTGTGTTTTTTTTTTACTGTTCGTTTAGTAGAATAGAAAAAGATTAATGTGTCAATAAAATATTCTCCTTTACCCTGATTTACCTACTGTACTCACATTAGCAAATAACAGAGCTCAGTCATTGTGTGCTCACATCAAAACAGACTCATCACACTGATCAGAGACACCTGAGGAGACTTTATGGGTCTGATTAAAGTATTCATCTGTCTTTCACTTTTTTATCATGGCATTTACAACCTGAACAATATGGGGAATGTGGATGTGTGACACAATATGATCAATGAGGTTCACACTGAGTGTAAAATCAATTTGCTGATTTTAGCTGATAAACCATAGTTCAACACAGCACAAAAAGTTAACATGGTTTTAAGACCCCAAATCTAGATTACATTTAAGGTAGGAACAATATGAATATATAGTCACATGTGAACACACCACACAGTGTGAAATTCTTTCTCTGCATTTAACCCTTTCACTAAGTGAAGCAGTGGGCTGCCACACACGGGGGCACCCGGTGAACAGTGTGTTGTTCAAGGGTAACTCAGTGTTGCCACTAGTAGTCCTGAAATTCAAACCCACAACCTTCTGATCACAAGAGCAACTCCCAGTGATCAGAAGGTTCACCAGACCGCAAGCTGCCCCAGTACTAGACTGTACACGTATACACTTGTGAATACACGGCTAGAATAGTAAAACAAACAGAATAGAAAAAAATATATATAATCATGAAAAAACCATTCAGTATTACAGGACTATTTATACAGCTGGAAACATGTCCTAGGGAGATTCTGACTCCATACCTAAGCATTCATATTAATAAGCTGATAATGTGAAGTAGTTCTACTTTCATTATGCTCACTGTATAATGATTTCCTGTATATATATGTGACTCTGCCAGAGTCACTGTGTCCTTTTCCTTAGTGACTCAGGCCTTATTTTAGAGCGATGTGTTCCTTTGAGCTCGACATGTTTGGGCTTGTAAAGCTGAAATAATGACTCAATTCCAGGGTGAGTAAAGATGCTGGTGAAACGCCAAGATAAAGGGTCAAACACTAAAGATTAAATCAAAACGATTGCGTCCTTATCCCAGCTGCTTAGACGAGCCTTGCCGGTTTGAGCATACCTCAGCGTCATGAAATACAATCATATCTTATCCTTAATTACCTTTAACTCATTATTATAGTGTTAAAACCTCAAATAACAGTAAATTGCAGTTGATGAAGCACAGTCAGATGACTTTTTTCTGTCATTTGTGGGTTAGAAAGTTGCAAGGCAAAGAAGTGCCTGTTCTGCCAGGTTGAGAGCGTATTACAGCAACACATTAACACACGCAAACACTCAGATGTTTCATACCCAAATATGACACACCCTGTCTTCCCAAGTCTTTCAAGCCTTTTTGAACCTTCTCATCTCATCTCAGCTTTGAACATGCATGTCTGGGCACAGTCCGGCAGACATGATGGACGAAAAATAAAAATTGTGATTTTGGATATTCAAAGTAGTCGTTTAATCTTGTTACCAATTTAATGGAGGACTTTTTTGGCTCTAAAACCACTTTGATTACACTCTGGTCACTTTCTTTTTTTAAAATTTATTTATTTATTATTAACTATTACCCTCGGTCCAGTTACAGACTGCAGACCAACTGTGGATGCACATTTTTTCCATGTCCGATACCAATACCAATACCAAAACCTTGAATATCTGCCCAAACTGATACCGCTCCAATACTGTCTTCCTTTCTTGAACAACTGAGCTGTTAATAAAACACTTGTCTGAATGCATTTAGGATCTGCAATGGTCCCCTATTTCCTCTATAGAGGAAGTTTCTACACCGATGAAGTGCATCGAGTGCTGCACACAAGACTGAATTGCCAGTGGCTCTTTGTTAGACATTATTATACTCCGGATCAGGGGCTATAGTGAAAACCCACGATGTATTGAGTGGAGTGACAGTCTTTTTGCTCATCTGTGTGTCTCTCTTTACGACTTGCTCCTCAAGGTTAAGCATTTACATGATAGTTCAGGAATTTTCCAAATTCCAGTCCAGTGATTTTATCCTGCAATGCACTAACACCAATACTGAGCATCAGATCGGCACACCCATAGTCCTGTGATCAGAAACTGAGCACTGATTAATGTGGTGGGGCGGTGGGGTGGTGAGGGGGGCGAGACTGAAGCAGCATGTTACAACAGCTCCGCGTCTCATATTTTTTTACAAGTTATTTCAGTATCTTTAGTATGAATGCCCCCCCGCCCCCCCCAGCACTTGTGTATATATCAGTGTATTTCATATTTAGCATTTTCTGCAGAATTTTCATTTGATTTTCTTTAGACTTCCTATTTTATATTGTTATTGTCTGTGCAATCGTAACATATGCAATTTCCTCTGGGATCAGTAAAGCTTTTTGATTCTGACTGATCAATTGTGCAGCAACAGATGTGTTACAGTCTGTAAGTATACACCTGTATAATGGACCTATAAGACAGAAGGAACTCTTGAAGTGGACCTCCACATAATACAAGGGCTCTATAGAACTGGTATAGAATCCATATATCAGGCAGATATTCTTTAAACTCACGTATTTCATTCACATGATTATAGCCGTGGTTCTCAGTGGTGTCTGTGATGTGCAGACGGTGGTCCGTGATTTTTGCCCCCAAAGAAAAGCCTGTTACTATGTGACAAAAATAAGCTTCATTCAGACTTCCGAACAATATAAAAAAATATATAGTTATGATGCCATTTTTTCTGATTCACTCATTTTTATTTTTCTTTACAGTCTGAGCTTTTTCACAATCTGTAATAAATGTAATTAAACAGAACTTTACAAAACCCATTAAAATGAAACCCGTAGTTGGTCAATGTTTAAGCACTGAGAATATTTATATGCTCGGTATAAAAATATCTCAAATGTCTTAATAACACCTTGTTATTGACGAAATACATCATAATAACAAAGTACCGTCAAACTGCCCACTGCTATCTTTATTACCAGCTCTTCTGGCCATTAAAAGCCCTGCTTTATAGAACAATTTCATTGAAAGTCATGCATTAACCATAAATCATCTATATCGCTCCACACAACTCTTTTTAGCAGATTTAGGAATGCCGATGTGTCTTTGCTCCTGCTCTATAAGCAGCATTCAGTCCCTGTGATGAAGCTTTTGTGGCGTAGCTCCTCAGCATGAGAGGACACATACGAGTCAACAGCTTGAACGAGAGCCAAAGGACTTTGGCAGAAAGAAGAAAGAACATTTTTACAGATAACATGAAAGTCATTCAACTGATAGCAAGCGGAGACAAAGCAAAACAGATTACTCGCTCAGTCGGCTTCGATCTACAACCTCAATATTTTTTTTCAGAATCCTTCATTGTGATTAGGCGTAAGGATCCAGAGCTTCAGAAACAAATTTAACAAGACTGAACAGGTGCCTGCCTACTTCAGCAGATGTTCTGCAGAGCCAAACAGAAATACAGCTTCAATAAAATGTTTTATTGTAGACAACAGTGTGTGAAAAAAATAAAAAAGCAAATGTTTAAACATTCGGACAGAGTAAACAAGTTTGCATCACAACTCAGGTTTTGTTCAGACATGGGCAAATCTTTTCAGCACATTTGACATATCCTGTATGTGGCTAATATATGGGGCACACAGTAGCCAGCACCACTTAGAGCAGGCAGAGTCCTTTCTGTGTAGAGTTCGCATGTTCTAACGTGCTCTCGTGTACCTCGATTGAAGCGTAGAGGAGAAACTGTCCCTCAGTGTGAGTGTGAATGTGTTTGTGTGCGTGTCTGCCTTGTGATGGGCTGGTGACCTGTCCAGGGCGTTTCTCCACCTTTCACTTTAGATGAGACTCCAGCACCCCCAAGACCCCGACAGGGACAAACAGCTCAGACAATGTATGAACGAACTAACAGATATGTTTAAAAAACAACACAGAACAAAGTCTTCCAATTTCAACTCCATTCCAATTCCAATTTGGACCATACCCATATGCTGACCAACCATGTTATGAATCCATGTCATGCTGTTAGAGTGTCTAAACACAGAAATCCAAGTCATGTCAATCTAAACACAGCGCTTAACTTTCTGCAAACATAATCACTCTAGAGAACACGGCCGACACATCTTGGTTCATTCGTTCTGGGCATATTAATCCAAAATATACTATTTACTTTTACAGTAGATGTTTAATTCTGATACTGAGTAATGCAAAAATACTCTATTCAAGGCACCCCTGTTTAAGGTGCATACCCTTCATTCTTTGAAATGCTATGTTGACCATGAAAGATGAGGTTTGTTAGTGCTTGTTGGAGAATATCTAGTCACTTGCACAAGGCTCATCTAGCGATTAAAAAACTAAACAAAAAATACAAAAAAAGTTGACTCCTGTTCTATCCAGCCTTTCTTCTCAAAAGGTATTAAGAGGGAGTTTCACCCCTTTGCTGCAGTAACAGACTCTACTCTTCTGAGAAGACTTTACATTAGAGGTTGGAACATTTATGTGAGGATCTGATTGCATTTATAAGAGCGTTGGTGAGGTCAAATACGATTGTTTAATGATTAGCTCTGGGTCACAAACGTCACTCCAGCTCTTCCCAAAGGATGCTCCATCGAGAATGCAGTTGGGCACTGGGCATGGTGCCCTCAGGCTCGTGTGCAGCTGCTCCAGAGCATTCCAACCTATTAGCAATGCTCTCTATGGAGATTACACAACCTGCGTTACTGAACATCTCTGTCAGCAATGAGTGCACTTTAGTGTTACTGAAATGACAGTAATTACAAAAGCTGTCTGGATACTTCTGGACAAATAGTACCACTCATTTGCAGAAAAGATTTTGATACTGAATAATGCAAAAATACTATATTCTGAAAGGTAAAACGCCTCTTTGAAGTTGCAGTCGGACTCTTCCTTTGTATTTCAATCGTACCTTGCTTGTAAACTTTTATTTCACAACTGCAGCAGCTAAACGGCCCAGGGTTTGAGTAACAGTCCATGATTCTTTCTCTGGTGTCAATCAGACACGGCTGAAACTCCTTTACAGGCCTCGTTAGAGCTGCATTACCACCGGCAGACTGACTATGGGCGCTGAGCCAGCCTGCTCTTGCCCTCCTCCTGTTCGGCCAGTTTGAAATGTGTGTACGCGAGGATGCCACTGAGCGTGCAGAGGATGCCCAGGCCCTGGTGCAGAGAGAGCGGGTCGTGGAACAGCATATATCCCCCCAGCAGCGTGATGCAGAACTTAAAGTGTCCAAACATGTTGTAGCTGAGGGATTTGGGGTTAAAGGTCAATCCAGATAACACATACTGCTGAGGCTCAGCAGTTCATGATAGAACAAATGATTAATTATTAGTAAAAGAACAAAAGTACAAAACTGGTGATTTTGCCATTTTACACCAATGAAGCTTTTTTTTTGTAGATGCAGATACATTGCAACTGCTATTATTATTAATAATAATGATAATTATTATTATTAAGATCTGGGATTTGAGGTAGTCCTGCTCAGTTAGGTATACACATTATTTTTGTGACCTGTACCTGGTGTACGCCACTCAGATCATTGCAAGCATGATCATTGCGCCCTCTAGTGGTAAAACTGAAAAATACCAATATAAACCTCTGTTAGTCAGAACAAAAACAGTGAAAAAACAGAATTTTAAAACGTTTTCACTTTTTCTAAAGCTTAGAATCAAGACTGTGTGTTAATTTGCAGGTTATAATAGTGTATTGAATATAAAGCAAACAAAATATGTAGTCACCAGGAAAAATGAGATACCCTATATGTAAACTTTTCAAATCAATATATTTTTAGGTCAAAGCAACACAGTAGGAATGAATTTATATCTTTTGTGAGTTCTGATCCCTCAGGTGATGTATTTAGAGTGGTGTGAATACATTACTTGCATGTTTAAACTGTCGCTGTGTCAATAGTGAGTCCTCACATTACATGCAGTCTGGCCAAATATTCAGGGTGGGGCTTTAGACTAACAGACCCACTCTCAGTACAGGTTAAAGATATCTGTAACAGCTCAGAATTGTCATATCACATCATTTTCCAGGAAAATAGTCAACAAAACTGATGCCATATCTCTCATTCCAAACAAATATGCAGCTTGTGCATATTTACTCAGAAAGATAACCCACTGGACATCAAAGAACCTTTCAGAACATCTGTGAAGGCAAACAAGACCTTGTTTCTGAGCTGATGCTTTGTAAAAGAAGGATACGTGACTGGAGACGTGTTCCCGATGATCCAGTAAATGGACAGATTCACGAGAAAGGCAATAACCCCAGACAGAAACACCATCACCTAGAAGAAGAGGTAACTAATCATCGTTGTGCCAAAAACACGACTCTCGTTTTAAGAAAATAACTTTCTGTATCACCCTAAATAGCTGTTGCTGTGCCTTTTAGACTGATGCACATAAAATGACCTTATTTCCAATTGGCTGCCTCATTCAAAAATCAGTCATTGGCAATTATATCTCTCATCACTTTAACATAAACAAGAAGTGATAAACCATGTGTTCACGGTTGTGATCAAAACAAGACTTTCCTGTAGTTTAGCTGCTATATATGCTCTTTATCATCAATCTTTTCCTTTAGAATGGCAGGGAAAACTGGGTTATACTATTTATAAAGCACACATGAAATGCATAATGCTACTTAAAATACATGAATACTATGCCTTTTTGTGGGGCTTTCGAACACAGGCTCCTCTGTTATGACTGTGTGTGTGTGTGCAGGAAATTCCTGTGGCTAAATGGGCAGAGGTGTGTCTGCCCAGCTAAACAGAGGCGCGCACACACACACACACACACACACACACACACACACACACACACACACACACACACACACACACACACACACACACGCTCACTCACTCACTCACCACGGCCTGTATGGACCAGGGGCCGAAGATACCCCCCTCTCCAGTGAGTGGCTCGAAGAAGGGGACGATCATGAGGAGGAAAGCGGAGGACATTGGGGCCTGGTAATACAGAAGCTGCATGGAATTCACCTGTAGCTCATGCTGCTTCGCACCCACCCACTGAAACAGAGACAGAGGAGAAAAGTTACAGAAAACAGGACTGGTTATCACACAATGAGGCAGAGAACTGACCTGTCCACGCCCCCCAAGCACTTTAAAAGTAGGTACACTTTGATAAAAAAACTATTTCATGGACACGTGGGTTGGTCAGATAAGGTGCTCATCATGAATAAGACATGACTCTCGTGTTTTGACTCTTAATGCTAATAATTCTTCCTGTTCTGTTCCTCATACCAATTCAAATACACGCCCAGGACCAAGTATATTATACAAAACAAGCCAAACTAATCAGTCAACAACTCATTCAACTCACATCAGTAGCCTGTATTTAGAATGTAGACCTTGTTGAGCTGCTCTCTGAAAATGAAAACCGATGAAAATACCAAACGAATGCAAAAAGGAGTATGAAAACTCTTTCATTTAAAATGTGCTCTATAACGGTCATTTGACCCAACCAGTCATTCTGACAGACTATAGGGTAATATGGGTTCTATTGTTTCGTTTAAAACGTTCTCTATAAGTTTTATTAGCGTTCATATGATCAGTCACATTCTGAAAGATGTGTGGGGCATGATATGACATTCATTTATTTAAAAAGTTTCTACAGCGTTCATATGATCCACATGGTCACTGTGTTAGACTGGGATATACTTCAGAAGTGCAGGGGAATCTGGGTTCTATTGTTTTGTTTTAAAAAGAGGGACTTAACACTAATAACCCCTGTATAACAGGTGTGGCCAGACTTGGACTTGGAGATCTAAAACTCTGCAGAATTGAGCTCTAACCCTTGATCCATGTAATGAAGTCTTTCAGAAGCATCTATATATTAGGACCGGGGGTGCTGATCTGAACTGTCCTGGGTGGGTAGACGGCTTCATTTAAAAAAAAAAAAAGACATACGTTTAGATAATAGATTCATCTGAATAAGAATAATAGACTATAAAAATAATCATCAACTCCATTAGCAAGCATTATAAAATAAATCACAGAGAACAAGACTATAGACTCACTAAAGGCCTAATCATAACACTTACCCAACTAACTCTCCCGCTAATTCAAGAGTGAAGGTGTGCTTTAACCAGTTAGATGCACACTAAGGCAATCTATAAAGGCTTCTCAGCAGCAGTAAGAACACGGTTCACTAGCGTACCTCTTGCATGGCCCCGATGAGAAGAGCAATCCATGTTAATCATTAAGTTAAGTCAAGTCAAAAGTCAAGCAGGCTTATTGTCATTTCAACCATACACACAGTACACAGTGAAAGAAAACACTGCTCCTCCAGGACTGTGGTCCAATACAAGAACAAAAACAGAACACCACAGGCTACACAAGTGCAGGACAGGACAAAACATGCAGAGTCCATAGACAGCAGGAGAGAGAGTGCGAGACAAAAATCCCAAAAGAGTAACACAACAGGACAAGACAACATATAGCGCAGTCGATTTTTTTAATGAATGCAATATTATGACAGACATTATTCCAGCAGCGCAGCCGTTAGGTGTGCATAACAGGAAGCGAGAAATTATAACTGTGCAAATTCTAGCAGCATCAGGACAGAGGAAGTTCAGTATCTGATAAACAGAGGGTTATTTACAGTAGCAGCTGAGGTGTAATTTGTGTGTTTAAGGCAGTAAAGACAGTAAAGTGTGTATATGGATTGCAAAAAGTTCAGTTCAGGGGTGTGTGTGTGTGTGTGTGTGTGGGGGGGGGGGGTGGTGTTGGGGGCAGTTTATGTTTCAGTTCTGACTGATGAGTCTAATGGGGTGAGGGAAGAAACTGTTTCCCGCTCTAGCAGCGGAGGCCCGTAGACTACGCAGCCTTTTGCCAGACAGGACAAGTTTCACCGCAAGATTATAACAGTCACACTTCAACATGTGGTCTTCCTATAATTCTTTTATGAACGTACCACTTACCACTTGGTATAGCGACGTGACAAAAACTCCCAGTGTGGCGAAGACAATCCCCAGCAAGTTAAACTTCACATCGTAATAAGAGTTCAGTATGACCCCTAGAGTTATTGGTACCTGTCAAAGGACAAACAAACGATTAAACATGTCTCTCAGTCCACTTCACTGGTAACATTTAACTTGTAAACATTAAACTCAACACATTATTAAAACCGTCTACCTTATAGATCCGCCACATAAGCATACAATTACAGGTGGCAGCCCATCTGTTTAATCACTGGTCAGTTTCACACCAGAGAACTGCTGTTGGCCAGATATGAGGTGAATCACTCACAGCACAGCAGTAACAGAAATTTAAGTGTAAACTGTAAAGTGTCCATTTGTCACGTGCGAACACACCACAGTACACAGTGTGAACAGGGTGAAATTCTCTCTGTATTTAACCCATTCATCAAGTGAAGCAACAGGCAGCCAGCAACACAGCGCTCGGGGAGCAGTGTGGGGACGGGCCCTTGCTCAAGGGAACCTCTGGTGCCACTGGCAATCCTGGGATTCAAACTCACAACCTTCCGATAAGACAAGATAAGATAAGATAAACCTTTATTGGTCCCACAAGTGGGAAATTCGATTAGTAACGCAGAAAGTGGATAGTACAAAGTTCAGAGCAGCAGAATTGCGAAAATAATAGAATAGAACAACATAAAATAAAATTTAAAAAAGACCAAAGTACTATGTAGAAAATAGTATTAAATAATAACAAATTTTTCTTTCAATATTATACAAAATATACATGTATGATTGCAGGGAAGGTCACACAAATGCTAGAAACATGCTTCTGTCTGATACAAGTGTATAAGCACCACACCCATCCATCCACCCACACACACCCACCCACCGGTCCACCAACCAAAAATACCCAGCCAAGAGTGGCTCTGTGGTCAGAAAAAACAAACCCACAGAGAAAAAAAAAATCATTTTATTATTGTATTCTATGTTTGTACAGTGTTTGAAAACATGTTTTACTCATCTTGATTTTCAGCATGGTTTTGTATTTTTGGCCCTGGATCCCTAACAAGTACAAGTCCAGCACGTTTTGGGCCCTCAAGTCAGGGACTGTAGAATGTGAACTTTATATTATTAGTTTAGCGTTAGAACATTCCTTTTTATTCATCTTGGGGTTTTTTTAAAGCACGGTTTTGTAAGTTTGGCCCTCTATCCTCAACATGTACAAGTATAGCAGTTTCGGTCCCTCGAGACAAAACTTTAACTCCCCAAGAGAAGGGTTTGGTTAAAGGGATCAGGGATTGTAGATGTAAAAAAACAACAGAAATCCAACTTGAGTCCTGGCTTGCGCCTTGGTCAGTGTGGACAGAGCAGAGCTGTCCTGTGAAGTTTAACCCAGAGGGACTCCGCGATTCATTCAGTGCAGCCACTTACCAGAGTGAGTTTGATCTTCATGGAGAAGGTTTTTCTGTAGTAGACGGTCTGGATAATGATGATGACAGGGGTGGTCATGGCCTTGGCCAGCTGGTATGTCCCGATAGTGTTGTTCTGGAGGGACAAGTTGGTGAAGGCGACGAAGCCACAGAAGCTGAGAGCCAGCAGGATGATTTTGGTAGGTTTGAGGTTTTTGGGAGAGAAGATGTCCATCTTGTGGCACAGAAACAGGCCAAGCCAGGTCACCACGAAGTGGACCAGAGTCAGGGTCATGTTGGGGAAGCCGTAGTGGACGTAGATCCATTTGTTGAGGAACACAATGCAGATGGAGGACAGGAGATTCACCAGCAGTCCGGAGGCGATGCGGCTGTTTTCTAACAGGCCGGCAGACATGGTGCAAACTCACCTTCAGCTCTTTCAGAGGAGATTCAGGACCAGGCGTGCTGATAAGGGATCCTCCAGATCTCCAGCCCACTCCTAACTCCAGTCCTCTCTGTCTCAGCTCATGTTTCTCCTCGGTGGAGCCGGTTTTTCACTCCACTCCTCTCATACACAACTTTCACTCTGGCGCACGCTCCTGACGTCAGGACCCGCGACGCTCCACAAGGGGGGGCCGGCGCGCTGCCACGTCTTTATCTTTATATTTTTGCTTCATTATATGCAGTGTAAAAAGTCATTCTTGGTATTTCTACCACCGATGAAACTACCAAGATTTTTTTTTTCACTATGAAAAACGTTACCATAAGATCTTGAAATAAGTACAAAAATCTGTCTTTTTTTCATTTGAGATAATGGAATAAAAAAATCCCTTATTTCTTGAAACTAGCAGAATATAAATGAGTGTTACGCCATTGTGTGTAACACCAGGCAAGTTTAATTTAGCCCTTCTTGCCCTTTTAGAGTAGCTGTGCTCTAAAACCACTTACATAAACACCACTGGTATCATACAGACCCTCGAATGGCTGATAAGTACATGAAAGGCTGATAAGAACTGCAAAAAATACCAAGCGTGCAGCCTCCAACTTACCTTCTAGCAGGAACTCACTGCCATGAATGCACAGAATAAATAGCATTTTGTTTAAATTTAATTTCTACAAAGACATCCACACAAGCTCTCAAACAATTCACAAATCTTTATTTAAATACAAAATAGAAAAGATCTCATTATTTTAAGTGTCATATGAGAGAGAAAGAGAGAGAGAGAGAGAGTGTTTAGGATTGGAGCTCATAGCCGAGAGGATCCAGTCCTTTATCCAACAACAGCAGAGATGACTCCCTCATCTTCTGAAGAAACTTTTGCAGCTCGTCTTTAGAGAACACCTATTTAATAAGGACACACACACACACACACACACACACACACACACACACACACACACACACACACACACACACACACACACACACACAGTGAACTAAAGAGACTTCCTGATTAGCTGGATGATAACAGTAGTAAACATGAATCAGAAAAAAAATTGCTGTTCTTTAAATGATCAATTAATCTGAAGAGTTCTCGCCTTCTCCTCAAATGCAATCAATTTGTTAAAATCTGATGTATGAAGTTTGAAATGTTATTATGGCAGTTTATGTATACAAATTAGCATACTGTAAACTGCATGCTTAAATCACACACTGGAAAAAAAGCTACAAGCTTAAAAGTTCAGTGTGATTAGTTAAACAAAATAAATCTCAAAGTTCCCCATTTCAGAAGTTAGAGTAATTAATATTTTCCAGTCAACCATTTACTAATGTGTCAAATTGGTTGAAAATTCCCAGCCTAACTAAGTACCTTCAGGCCAGCTTTGGTAAGAGCCTTGTTGTCTCACTTGCCTCAAAAATATTTCTTTAACGTATGAATGAAATAAAAACCCATCCAAAGATTTTTTTTTTTAACTTGCAAAAGTACAACATCATGATCATTTTCTTACTAATAAAAATACAAATCAGCCTGTTACTTCGCTAAGAAGTTGCATTTATGTGAGCTGTCAGCACATCCCACAAATGCTTACAAAGACTAAGATCTGAGGAACCTGGAAGCCAGTATTTCCATAAAACAGACCTCTATCCTACTTTTGTCCCACCTAGTTGCTGACATAACAGTTACCTGTCATTGTAAATCGGCAACTACCATTAAAAATGATGCTTGTATTACCACGAATATGTTTGACTTAACGTCATATTCTCACATAAAATGAGAATGAGAATGAGAAGTTATTCACTTTTGGAAAAAAAAACAAAAAAAACCCCTAACTTTTTTCTGGCAAAAATCATAGTTAATTTTTGTGAGCTACCTATGGTGTGTTACTTTTAATAATAAAAACCACATATTAACCTGGAATGAATAATAATCATTCTGTTTTCCAAGTTTTATCGTAATTTATTTTAACATTCTCAAATGTTATTAGGCAGATATTCTATATTGCATCTTAAAGTTTGGATTTTTGCTCATTCAGACAGAAGAGTACGGCTCTTCATGACTATACTAAAGTCAATATGTAAAGTTGGAGGGTTAGTGAAAAGCTAGGCCAAGACAATATGAGTGTAGAAGAGAGGAATCACGAGGAAAGAGGGGAGAAAATGGAGACTGACCTCATACAGCCTATGTTGATCCGAGGCGATGATGTCAGCAAGGCGGAGGCTTTCCTGGTGCCGCTCTGTCCGCTGCAGAACTGTCAGCAGCAGAAATGTCATCATCGGCAAACATAAACGCCGCAGTAGAGCCATCTGGATAGAGCGCTCAGAGTTTTCCTCGGCATCCTGAGAAAGAACACACATACACTTTTTGAAAATGTACATATTATCAGGGCTCATAGTTTATTCACTCCTTATAACACTCAGATCTAAGCTGAGGCAGAGCCTCTAATTCCAACATACACAGGAATACTGCATCCACAGAGCTTTATCGGTCAGTCAGTGAACTCTTACTATCAGACAACTGTGTATAGACTGTGTGTATCTCACCTCTCTGACATCTACCATCCAGCCTCCATCTACAAACAACAGAACGTTATAGATCCTTTCCTTGACCTCCTCTGTCTGAGCATCCAGCCGGCCCTGCCAATTCTCATATTCCATCTGGGAGTGAATACACAAATAACAGTGAGATAAAAAAAAAGGAACATGTTCAACTAAGGCTTTGCAAACATTCAAAGCACATTAAATGACTTAAAACATGGAAAAGCAAAAACAGCTCAATCAAAACAATACTTTGTCATTATTCAGTAAATGCAACTTGTGCCATAAAGCGGTATTTCAAGTTAACACTATCCAATATTGAATGAAGAGTACTAGAGTACACTATAAACAGTAAACACAAACACAATTGATGGTGCAGGTCCTGACCTTGTACTCTTTCTCCTTCATCTCATAGGCTACCTTCTCTGTGAACTTGGCTTGGGCGGGCATTGTGGGCTTTACTGGAGGACAGTTCATGTGCCTGAACCACTCATTAAAGGCCTCGTGAGCTTCCTGTTAAAACACGCACACACACAAAACACTGATTGGTCACATAAAAAAAAAAAACAACACACCAATAATGTCATTGAGAATAACACTGATTAACTTGACATGGCACGTGTCAAGGGACGATGTATCTTAATCAAGAGAACAGTCAGTTCTTGACGTTGATGTGTTGGAAGCAGGAAACATGGCCAAGCGAAAGGATCTGTGGGATGTGCTGGACATACTAGTCCATGGAGGCCACACCTTGCAAATTACAGTACTTAAAGGATTTGCTGCTTAAATGATTTGCTGCCAGGACTGAAACTGGTTCTAGATCCACCTTTAGATGTCTTGTGGAGTCCATGCCTTAACGGAAACGGATCAGAGCTGTTTTTTCATGAGGGAGGCCAACACAGTATTGGGCAGGTCTTGCATGGACTTAAGTGAACCAAATTAAAACCTTTTAAGGCACGTTTAGGACTAAAGATTTTAAGATATTTTCAATTCCACACAGAAATAATTTAAGATCAACTTTACAACAGGGTTTACTTAGGGTTAGGGACAATTTTTCCAAAAAGTTTGATGGAAGACATTACTTGGTCCAGTGAAGAAGTTTTTGACTATTTCAGTTTGATTTGTAGGTTTTGTATTTCTCCCTCCATGGGATTCCACTGTCCAGATCCTCAAGTCTGAAACACCTTCTGCACAAAATGCTATTTTTCATTGAATCTGCACTTCCCCTCATAGTCACTAGCTTGAACTGAGCATCCCGGACACAAACAAAATGAGTGCTGTTGGTTCCTCTATCCTGGTCTGAGAGTGGCATTTAAATTATGCCAAGAATAATAATAATAATAATAACAATAATAATAATAATGATAAAGCAATATCCTCTGGGATCAATGAAGTTTTCTGATTCTGAATAATAAAAGTTACTGATTTGCTGATTTTAAGTCATTTGAAACGATTACGTCTACAGGGTTACACAGTTGTCTAATGTCACCTAAAAATTCTGCTCCTCTGACGTACAATAAACATAAAATAATAATAATAATAAAAAATTAATAGAACCTAAACAGGATTTTTTTTTTTTTTAAAGCTAGTATCTGATTATACCAATATCAATTAATTCTTATATCAACTAATCATCTAAACACCTATTGAACCAGTGCTGGTTGTGCTACATGTAATTTTTTCTTTCCAAGTGTAGCAATAAAGCTATTTAGGTCCTTAGATTGTAATACACTACAATAATACATCAGAATGACCACATGATTGTTTTAAACATTCAAGAGCATTAAGGAGCACTTTTTAAATAACACAATAAAAGCCACATTATACTCTACACACCTCCTATAGTGTATAACAATCTGCCAGAATGACATCATGGGAATTAATGGATTTTGTTGATGCTGAAAAGCCTGTTAGTAAGAAGAGAGGCAGGCCTTCTCACCAGGTAGGCTCGGATACAGAGATGTTCACGAATGGCGTTCTCCTCCTCAGCCGGAAGGGCCGCATTCACGCCTTGATCCTCCCACTGACGATAAATTTCCCTCATGGAATCTTCAGGAACTTTGGCAAAGACCATCTTGGCAGCATCATGCTTCTTAGAGGCTGAAAAAGAGAGGAATCAGATGCTAGATCAGAAACAATGCTGTGATAAGAGTGATAAAATTAAAGAACAAACGTACTGAAAAAAACAAAACATCAAAACTGTAATTCCCAGTGCAATACTACTGTTAAATAATGGACACACTGAAAAGATGTTTTAGGCTTCTAGGATACATTTATGCTTTAGGATACATTTATGAATTTATCTTTTGTAAAATCTTTAAGTGTATAAATCTTGTTTTATATCTTATGAAATGGCTGCAAAAGAGTTTTATTCTGGTGTCAATAAAGGAGAGACTGAACACAGTTAAAGAATTAATTCATCATTCTCACAGAATTGAGGAGATTCTGTCTGATACACAAGTCTGCACAAGTAAATCTACTTTAATCTACCTCCTTTAATCTACCTTATTTGGCTTGCTAGAAGAATGTCATTAGCTTGTATTCACACTACACTTCCCTCCAATGGAGAAATAACTTAATATATGCAGATCTGTTAAGGTTCTATGTAGCACAATTATAGAATAGACACTGATGAAAATAGGCGTGATTACTGAAGCATATTAAGGTTTGTGTCTCATTTTGAGTTGAGATATCAGAAAAGTTACACTGCCATGGGACATTCATGGGATTTCTGACACAAGATGAGTTGCCTTATGAATCTGGCAGGACCTGAACACTTCCATAAAGAAATAATGGAACAGCAGGAGATAAAAGTTCTAGGTGTCAGATGGCTTCCAAAAGAATTCCATTCATTATACCATGCATCAACCAAAGTAACGGTTAAATCTGGTCACAGATGACAAAGCTGATCATATGCCTTATATGTGCAGAGATAAATATTTCTATTCTCAGGTGTTGAAGCTCTACGCACCCAAGAATTTCCGCATGATGGCGTTACTCTGCTTCAAAGCCTCGGCACGCTGGGCAGGGTCAAATACGAGCCAATCAATAACATCAATCTTCTGCTGATCTTCCTATTTTGTGAAATAGAGGGTAAAAAAAGAGACAGAATTAAAAGATAAGCTATTAGGCTAACCACTGAGTTATAAGAAAACAGTTCATCGTTTTATATACTTTCACATACAGTATCTTCCTATTCATTTGCAAGCATGCCCACATGACATAACTAAATAGTTGCAATTCCATTACTATGTAAATAGTAAAAAAGCAAGACGACCTAAAATCCATATAAGCAAATCATTGTTAAGTACACAGCTCTTGAACATTTTTAGATAACCCTAACCCTACATAAGTTTAATTTGTATTACATTACCTAAGGAGAGACTGATTATAAAGTGTTAAATTGCAGCTGGCTGTACACGACATCTACTGCCCTGAATTTAACTAACCCATTATAGATTGTTCTGGTTTAGATACAGGGGGTTTCATTAACCAAATCTATGGGGATAGAACTTCTTGCAGAAATTAACCAAATTTTAAAACCACAATTATTTCCTCTAAATGAGTCAGACTCAGAGTGTATGAGAATTGCAGTACCAATGTAGTCCCAGTATCTAGTGCAGGGGTAAGGTCATGATGTGAAAATTCCTCACTGTCCCTCTCCCTGACGGCCTCTACCACAGTCTTAGTAACTGCTGCCACGTCCAAACCTAGAAAACACACAAACAAGACAAATACTCTTTTTACAGCTTACCAGAGGATGGTGGATGAATTAATTGTTAGATGGATACACAGACAGATGAATAGAAGAACCTGAAGATATATGAACTGATGGATAAATAAACAGGTGGATGGATGGATGATAAACATGGACCCATGATCACAAGGACGAACGCATAAATTTAAGAATATATGCAAACATTTCAGAATGGCTGCATGAATCGGATGAATGAATCTAAATGTGAAGAGTCTATACATTTTCTCACCGGCTTGGCTGGCCAGCTCCAGGCAGCGCTTTCGTTGCTCTGTCTCCATTACTTCCTCAAGGAATCGGGCGTATTGGGTAACAGCGATGTCCGTTGGCAGGTGACTGACATAAAATGCAATAAGCTCCATTTGTTTCTCCTTAACTAACAAAGCAATATATGCTTTCAACACATCCACGCACACCTCCTCCTGTAGGGCGAGATAGAGTGAGATATTCCTGTAGAAACCACCTTGATTTCATTACCTCATTCTATGAGGAACATAACTTATTTACACTCAGAATTTCATGCGTCACATATCTGTATAATCTCCAGATATATTCACACTCTGTTTACACCTGGCCATATAAAATCATTTCCGCTAGACAGTCAGAAATCAGCATCAAATCAGCAGATGCCAACCTAAAATCTTTTTATATGAATACAGCCCGTTACAAAGTAAAAGACCACAGGAGCAGCTGTATATAGCACTTGCTTTGCAGTCTGTGATTAATTGCACTAATGACAGAGCTCTGTTTATGTTATAGTGGTAGTTTTTGGGATGGACTAAAAACTGCAAATGCAGTTTGAGGAAACCGATACATTTACATTCAGCCCAGCTGTGCCTCCAGTGCATTTCAAACCAGCTCCTGACGTGTCTGAGCAATCAGATAGCAATCTGTCACAAATGTGTCCTGGTTGCATTTACACTTTTTTTACATTTTTTTTATTTAAATAAATCAAATAGTCATCAGATCCACCCAAGACACATAATGACAAATGTAAATAGGCTCTAGGAGGGAGTGAGTGAGTGAGTGTGTGTGTGTGTTAGATACACACCTTCAGCTGCATGCCCAGACTGCGGTAGAACAGCACCAGATGTGTCATGAAGCGCAGCAGATGGACTGGCAATGGCGGACTTCTCCCCAACCAATCACTAAACTCCTCCAGAAGACCTACAAACACACACAAGGTCGAACCAGACGTTAGAAATATTAATAAATGCATCAACTATGCAAACACTGGTGAGATAAAACCCCACGGTCAACACAAAATAACAAAATTACAAACTATATACTCAATACACTAGGCATAACAAACGCTATTAGTGAAGATAAAAGTTTGCAGTAATCTGTTGCAGCCGAGCAAAGTGGTCTGGATAAGCTATTATTATGGATAAGCTTGGACAGATATGCAGGAGCTCAGCCATTAGGTACTTTAATTTTAATAATCAAGATTATGTATGTCTGATTGACACACTTTCTTTTGCGCATAAAGTGCTGCATACAAAAAAAGACCTTAACACATTTTCCACCTATACAGTGAAGTATTTGAGTGCAAGTCAGTATCAGGGACATTCTTGGAGGTAGGCATAGTGTGAAACAGGTCACTACATTGAAGTTCAAACATGCATTTAAGATAATAAAAGATATGATGAATCATGTTTACTATGGCCAGGAATTGTAAATATAAAAGTCAATTTAGCTGTAAACACACAATCCACCATTCACACACGATTACCATCCAAATCCCCAAGGATGACAAACTTCTGTATAATATGGTAGTGCTCCTTGGTTGCCTCCAGAACCGTCTGTCAAATAAACAATAAAAAAAATACATTTATAAGCAAAAGCAAAATGATTGACACTGCTTGACTTTAATCATATTGGAGGGTAAAGATGGGAATAGTACATAAAGATATCTGAGAGTAAAATTGATGGGAAAAAAAAAAAAAATGTACAGGGTTAAACTGCTCATTCGCACTGCATTGTAAAATCCACTTCAGCACACCCACCTTTGATTCTGTGGCTTGTAGCTCCTCAAATACTTTTTCCATCGTCCAACTGAAAGGCAATAAAAAAAGAAACAAGTCAATGCACTAAACAATCGAACATAATCCTTACAGTATCGTTAGGAATTTACCTAATTCCTCCCAGTGGCTACAGCCTCTGAGATCTCTGCAGAATCACTCATTTTGTTTACTACGATGTTTACAACTGGTATAAATAAAATGGACAAAAGTACACTAAATAGAAAAAAATAATAAAAAAAACTTGTTACATCTTGAACGTAACAAGTCAATGCAGTATGAGGCAGGTGTGTGATGATTTGATGCTATTTAGTCTGCACAATGCTGACTGACTGGATACAAGTTTGTCTTGTAGATCCAGTGTAAAACAAACCTAAGACAGCAAATATGCCTCGACTGTATCGGGAAAAAGATGGAAAAAACAATGCTTTCAAGTTAATAACAAAAACGTCCACAAAAATAAATAAATAAATAAAATAAATAAATAAAATTTAATTGTAGCTGTGTCTTACCTGGCCTCCAGGTATTCTCTAGGCAGCTCCTCCAGGTCTTCATGACTCATTCCTGAGGAACGGAGCTCCTGCTCTAACAGAGAGTCCACCATCACACGAAAATATGCCCAAATAGTGTCCTCCCAGGTCTCACACACAGGCAGGATCTAAGGGGACAGAGTGAGAATAAACATTAAAGAAAGTCAGGAAACAAGCAAAAAAAAAAAAAAAAAAAAAAAAAAAAAAAGAACATGTGTGTTTGCAGAGCTACCTGTCGTAGGTTTCCGCTCAATGCAGCATATATGGCTCGCTCATATCTGTTAAATTGCTCCTGCACACAAAACACAGTTAAAGAGTTGACAACATATCAGCACTAACTCATTTCAAACTGATCCACAAAGCATTCCAGAGGAATTATCTTCACTTGTATTGTATCAAGGCTTAGGTTGATGTGGCGAGCTTCAATTCTGATTTTATGCTTACATTTCATCACACAAACATGATGGTTCACATTTATATGGGAAAGTTGTATCTGTCTTCAGCGTGAACAAGCATCCCCGAAATGACCCACATGCACTCATTCAAATCATTAGCATCACATGAATGATATATATGCCTCATGAATGTCAAACTAAGACTGAATACCAAATGGCTCCATAGTCCTTGGGGCAAGGTCTGAGTCATATAACTATGAACTCTTCAAATAGGTCACTTTATGTCCAGCAGAAATCTGTCTAAATCCCAAATGGCTGTTTCTTAGACATATGATAAACTGTTTAGATGCAGAAGACCCTATTTTCCCGATCTATTTACTGCCTTGCGTGGATTTTTCATTTTTTATTATGTGTGCTGTTTGTTGAACCATTAAAATCACCTTTTATCTTTTATGTTAACCATACTTACAGGAAATTCATTTCATACAGGATTATTAATATTCTACATTAGGGATGCTGAACAATATTAGTTTGAGTTAGCCAAGCAAGCATGCAGGTAGGAGCACTCACAGGGGCAAAGCAAATGTCACATATAGAGGACAAAGTAAACACTCTGGAAGTGACTGAAAGTAGTAAATTAGATAAGGTATGCAAAAAGGTTATATTCTTATATACAAGTAAATCATATAAAATGACAATCCTTTATCCATAGTGGTACAGCTCGGAAAAGTGTGACCTGGTAGCAGAGGATGGCCAATGGAAGGTGGATGGATGATCTATGCTAATCCCTTGAGTGTTTAAACATTTTACGAGAATATATCACCTTAGACTTTGCAAGTATAAAGGCCTGTGTTAAATCCGTATTTTTGTAGAGACAAACTGGGGACCCTCGGATTTGTGAGAATAAAAATTCTCCTCTGTTCAGAAAAACAAAACCTCTTTTATTGTTATTTTGTTGATTGAATCCAAGGTGGAAAAGTGAATTTCCAACAACTACATTTGAGTTTCAGTCTATCTAAGAAGCAACAAAAGCGACTGCAAAGATAATTTGTTCTAAAAAGGTGTCAGGAGTAATTATAGCATTCTTATAACATAGAATGCGTGGCGGGGGAGAAGCACTTGATATCAAATCTGAGCATCTGCATTAAGGTCACATGGCCAGGAACTTGTTTGGTATGTGGTTTAGTACCATTTGCAAAGGTTGCTCAGATACAGTTTCAGATCATATATTTGTAAAATAAATTTGTAAACATTAAGACAAAAAATCAGATTTGTGGCACTTTAGTGCACAAAGTGCATATTTGTGGCACTTTAGAGGTTAGTGCATTAGGAACACATTCGTGAGATCACCAGACCTTACCTCCTCTGCCATTCTCCAACAGCACACCTTCCACACACATCTCTGAGGATTCCCCTCCACTGGCTGCAGCTCTGTACCCCCTACAAGTACACACACACACACACACACACACACACACACACACACACACACACACATATATATATGAAAGAACTTGAAAGTGTAATATTCTAATGGGCACAA
>JBBJLS010089079.1:0-22614 GCA_037577275.1 Bryconaethiops microstoma
GGTACCTTGCTCAGGGTACCTCAGAGGTGCCACTAGCAGTCTTGGGAATTGAACCCACGACTTCTTGATCGCAGGGCAAATGCGCTAACCACTAGCACGTTCGCCCTACCATCTGCCCATCTGCTGTGGTCCAGCAACTCCAATACGGTCATCCTCGTTGAGTTAACCATCCCATGGGAGGCAGGTGTGGAGGCTGCATGGGAGCAGAAATACTCAGATCTCACTGCTGAGTGCAGGGAGGCCGGATGGGACACCACCGTTTGCCCAGTAGATGTTGTGGCGACATCAGTGGTCCACCTCCTTAGAACTATGGGTGTGTCAGGGTGAGCCTTCAGAAAATCATTAAAGTTCTGGCAGAGGAGGCGGAGAAGAGCAGATTTTGGCTCTGGTTAAAGAGGAGGGTTGCACACTGGGGTACAACTTATCATAATGGCAGGGTGCAGGGGGCGACATGGAGACGTCCCTGTCACTGCCCCGCCACCAGGAAATGTTTTGAGTTCAAAAGGGTAAAACGTCAAGGACTGGTGGTACCCGGCTGATGACCCTGCAGCCTGCCAACCTACCAGCGACAATACCCTAGCAGGAGAAGACCTACCTGTGAATTTATGTATCATTGTTCTTGCTGAAGCATTTTTTTTCCCTCAGCATATTAGGTCATATTCTTGATTGCTGTAACCATTACTGCACATGAACAGTGCAATAAAAGGCATTAAGTAAAAGAGGCATTGAAAGTCTGTTATGTTATTCAATCTCATGCCAAAAATCATTTAAATTTTTAAATACTTTTACAGCAAAATGTGTGATAAATTTGGATTAATCAATCAAAGAGCTTGTAAATAATTAGATTATTAATCTTGTGACACCCCTTATATATACAGTAACCCCCTGCTTATTCAGTTCAGTTCAGCAGTTGTGGCTTCAGTCTCTCACAGATATATTTCTGAGAACCGAACAAATAATTGCAAACTGCAGATATCCTCCGCATTTTTATTTATTTATTTTTTGCCTTTGTGTTGTCTGGGCCTCGTCCGCCACACCATCTCATCCTCATGCTGGTTGTTTATGTTTGGGCATGGTCTTTAGCAAGGCAATCAGACGCACCTGAACGGAATGAGCCTCCGCTGTTCAGCGCCATGCCCAAACATAAGCACCACATCTTCTTGACTTCCTCCAGCAAGACTGCATTAGATGTTCTTGTCAGCCAGTACAGAATATTTGGCCATAAAAAATAACTCTCTTCTGGGGGAATCTGCCGCCACAATCTTGGGCTCCGGAATGTACAAAATATCAGAATCCACCGGGGTCGATTTTGCCTTGGTTAGGATCTGCTACAGAGGGTTATCACTCTGGATTGTGAATTTGTATCCTCGTAGTAAATTACTAAACTTGCAGCAGTTGGCCCATTTCATATTGTGACTGTACTTAAGACAAAACTGCACCTAAGCCACAGGTGGATGCATTGATTGAAAGAAGTGATACAACACCATAGCAAAGAAATTAGCGTATTTTAACAATAGTAGCAGAGTGGTAGTAGCCTAGTGGGTAAAACACTTGCCTGTGAACCCAATGACCACAAAATTTTATATCAGCAAATCCCACTTTCTACCACTGTATACTTGAGAGAAACACATAATCCTCATTTGCTCCAGGGGGAATATCCCTGCAACTAATGATTGTAATTTACTCTGGATAAGGGTGTCTGCCAAATGCCACTTTACTTTAACTTGTTTGGATCTCTTGCAGCACCCTCATGGGAAGTAATATGTACTGATTGGCATTTGGCAGGTGACAGCTTCATTTTGTGCTTTTTCGGCCTTTAAAACACCGTATGTGTTATTCCTGAGCTTTTTTCTTCAGACTTGCCTAACACCAAGACAACCAGACAACACAAATTTGTAATCATCTGTCTCTGATCTCAAACAAAATTGTCTCTGTCAAAACTGTCTCTGTTTTGTCTTTATTTAACTGATTTAATTTTTTTTGCATCCAGGCATTTCCTTATTGAGGCATAAAAAGTGAAGTAATTTAGTAAAAGAGCTAGATAGATCTCAGTGTCATCTGCCTAACTATGTTAAGCCACTTTGTGCTTATGGAGAATCCGTCTGAGAGCATGCATGTGTAGGTTGAACAAAAGGGGACCAAGAATGGATCCTTGTGGGACGCTTTTACTGTCTAGCAGTTTCCTCTGATTTATAAATGCAAATAGAGATTAAACAAACTCTGCCCTCTAAGTATATATTGAACCACCTGAGGACCATTCTTGAGAGCCCAAACCAATTTTCTAATCTGTCTAGCAGTATTTTATGATCCACAATGTCAGAGACTGTGTTGAGATCTGGCAGTACCAAGTTCTATACCAAGTTCAGTACCTGAGTCTATATTCAAGTAAATGTCATTTAATACCTTCATGAGAGCTATTTTAGTGCTATGACGTTGACCGAAGCCTGATTTTATTTACTGATTTGTTAAAGACCACTCTCTTAGTGACCTTGTCTATGAATGGTATTTTCGAAATAGAATTGTTAAGAGTGGTGCTTTAGACAGAGGTTTTTTTGACTGAGCTTGCTGAGATGGAGAAAGATAGTTTAGTCCTTGCACACAGCAGTTTTGTTATTTTCTCTAAAAACCTTCGTGTGTCAGCCTGCTCAGATTGTTGAACACAGACTGAAAGGGACCACTATAAAAATAATTGCAATGTTGGGGCCTACTTTCAAAATGGTTCTTGGACTATGGAAATTAGCACTTATATTGTTACTTATATTATACTATATTATTATTAAACATTTTCAAAGAGAAAAAGATTTCAATGTATATCTTGACTATTAAGTGCAGTCAATAAAAGTCTGAGTTGAGCCCTGAGGCCTAAACTTAAGCTGTAATTGTAAATGTAATATAGGCTACTGAAATGAGTATGTAGAATGTGGTAAATTAACATAAAAGTATTATTATTATTATTATTATTATTATTATTATTTACCCTTCCAGAACTACTAAATCCATGGTACATGTGTAACCATGACAGATGTAATAGTATAATCAATGAGCACCTGCATGTTAAACAAAAAAAGTAAACAGTTAGTAATAATAAAAATTTGTGTGTTTTGAGCACTTTGTGTCCCCACACAACCTTCTTTGTAGGTTGTAAGCATATCTGACTAGCAGTTTTTCCAACTGCTGCTTATCCTGGCAAACAATACAAACATGGTCTGTTCTTTAGTGCATCTAAATAAGTCATTGTGGTAAATTAGTTTTCAAATGACAAAACAACAGTAAGTAGCTAGACATACACTAAAAAAAGTCTCTAGTTTGAACTAAATTAACAGCCTTGCTGGATATTTTTTGCCCTTATTTTAATTCAGAAATGAATACTTCTCTTTTTTTAACTACTATGGGATAAAGAGAAGTTAGCCTGTAATATTTTGGTAAACTGGAGTTGATGCTTTATGAAAGTTTATTCAAGCTAATTTGATTTCTGCTGGTTTCCACATTAAAGAGGCAGAATTGAATAGTCAAGTCAAATATAACTTAGTAAGAGTGCAAATAAAAATTGCCAGGGTGTGTAAAATGGTAACATTTGTATACTAAAACCATGTTATATTATATAAGCAAATTTTGAACAAAAAAAACAAGCTTAGCATGTCATATCTAATATATTATTAGACCTAAGAATCTGATGTGCAGTCAGTCCAACATTCTGATCCTGCAGTACCACTGGGACACAGCTAAACACAACAGCTTGAACATGGAAAAATTAGAGAAACAGACTGTGTATGCAGGCCGTGTTGTAGACCTTTGTGTCCATGATTCACTAAGATTGTCCAAGAATGCTGGTGTATGGCCAGTCAAGCGAATGAACTACAGAGCTGATTACGCCTGCTAGTTTTGGTTCTGTCATTAGCTTTCACTAGGTGTGTTTCTCTGTCTCAAACACAGGAAGTCTGTAGGAGAGCCGATTTAGAGAATGCTTGAAAATTTTATTACATACTTTGTCCATATACAGCATATTGTGTGTTCACAAGAGCAAGATTATGGATTTTATTTTCCTTGGGGCTTTACAGTTCTACAGTTTTTTTTTTATAAGTGACATATATTCCAAGACAATAATTAACAAGGTACATTTATTCATGTATTTTCACTCCTGAAAGCCAATACTACCAATAATCAAAATTTCATAGAGAGCATGTCACACCAGTTTTGCAAAATCAGTACAAGTCTGTATACTGTAATTAAAAAGACATTCTTCATTGCAGGCCTTTGAAAACACAAATTGCTGGTGTGTCATCGGGGAAACAGAAGAGTTCCTCTTTAAGACAAGCAAGATCTCAAGGTATGTTGACCATCACATATACATAAGACTACAACCAAATGAACACTTCTTTCACTGGCATAACATTAATATAATGGCTCCTTTTATGGCACAATATTTCCTCGGGCATCAAACTAACTCCTATGGTGCATCTTGTTGCCATCAAGAGATGGTCCCCAGGCAAGTGATCCAGAGGCCTGTCCACATGATGTAAAAGATAACCTAATTCGTCAGACCAGGCCACCTTTTTTTCATGGTCCAGTTCTGACACTCACATGTCCATTGTATCTGGTTTCAGCAGTGGACAGGGGTTAGTATGCACAGTCTGATTGGTTTGCAGCTATTCAGCCCCATACGTAGCAATCTAAAAATCCATTGTTTATTTCATTACAATGATTTGTTCCCCTGTGGTTCTAGCATTCTAGTGTCCACACTATAAAGAAGATGAGGTGTGTATAAATAAAGTGGAAAAAAAAATCCTAAAGTGGGTTGTAATTTGCAGGTGGCCAACAGCAAGAAAACATTCTCTGTAACGTAAGTGTAGTTGGTCAGAGAGTAGTTTGCTCTAATGGACCAACAGAGGAAAAGAGGTCAAGAGAAGCAGTATTGTCTTCTCATGTTAGTCATGCAGGTGCTCTCAGGGATGTGAAAGGTGAGTTAACACTTGGGGAAACTGTGTTTGAGTCAGATGTAGAATTTCCTTTCAGTCTTGACAGGCACCCTCCTTTGGTTCTGTATTTCAGGATCTCTACAGAGTACCCGGAACTTGTCTGCTGGTGGCATGTCGGAAGGACTAGTTGGCCGAGGTCACTGTATTCTCATTGCTTCTTCTGGTTTTGTATGAAGTGGAATTTTGGTAGTGGGTGGCATGTATATAGTCTATTCTGAGAACTATTTACAATAAAACAGTTGACTATGATTTACAAATACACCTATGTGAATGTGTAAGAGATCTTTTGAGAACATTTACTATAGCAATTTTTTTTTTTTTTAAGATATTTTGTGTGTGTGAGAGAGAGTTCTGCTTTCATCTTGACTTGTATTAGAATGTAGACGAAAGAAATGAAGCTAATGTAGCTATGTAGCTAAGCTTAAAATCTGTACCCCCCTCCCGATCTCAGGTGTTTCTGGCTCCATTGGCCTTTCCACCCGCCATGGTGTGGAAGTATGTCGAGAGAAGGAGGACCCTGAATACAAAGTCATCTGGGACCCACCAGCTTGTGTATATGGAAATGCTGCTTCAGCTGGCCATGCTGATTTAGATGAGAACCCTGAGCCAGAGGAGTCAGTGGTGAGACATAATCTTAGCTAGGATAAAGACTAGACTGAAGGCATTTAACACATGAATCAAAAATTGTTTGACTGGGCAATAAATCAAGTAGTTATTTGTTAAACGGTACTTATAAATGTGTTTATTGTGCCATTGTCGTATTTGAGTGGCCATGTATGGGACACTGGCCTGGAATGCAAGACAAAAAGTGCTGTTGGTCGTCCACACAGTGGCAGAAACCTCTGAGCCATCAAGGCTTGGACTTTAAAAAAAAAAAAAATTAAATTAAAAAAAAACTTTGAGTGTGCATCGTGGTATCTATAATCAGGATGTTAGCAGCAGATATTTCAGGTCCTGTAAGTGACAAGATCGATCAGATTTATTGTGCTAAAACATCTCGGGCATTCACGTGCAGTCCTGCGAGCACGAGTGAGCAAAATACCTGTGTCACCATAAGAGTCACCGGAGAAGGAGGTGTTACATTTGTTGAGGCATAAAAGTAATTAAGTTATTCAAGGTTATTGTTAAATCTTTTTCTAAAAATACGGTGTATATTACACTTTACTGTCAAAAGTGAGACTGGATGAGGTCCACAAGCAAACAATTATAGGCAAACAGCGCCATTTCTTTTCATTTAAATGTTGTAGGCAAATTTAATAAAAGGGATTTGCTTATCACTTGTCATTTCGGACCTTTGACCTTATCTAGAAATTAGATTTGGACCCTTTGAATATAAAGTTTGAGAACCCCTGCCCTGTACTATTCCAGAACAACATGTGCAGTGTAGTAGGATCCTGCTCTAAGACACCACTGCAGCTGGGGAATACCATTGCCTCAAAGCCATGGGCACCGGAACATGTCCCCCCATATTTCAAAATCATTCATTTTCCCCCCCCCCACTTTTTGTTTCCCGGAAAACGGCCGAGACTCTTTCAATTTGTGCATTAGTTTGGGTCAAGGTAATGCAATTTCCACCCTGTGGCATACTCAGTCTATTCCGATGTATTGTTTGTCATGACATATTAACACCTTTACTTGACAGTTGGTAATTATTCATCTTAAGCATAGATGTAGTATTTTCAAGTTTGTATATTTGCAGGAAAGAGGAAATCATAAGATGCATCAGCATAGCTTAGAGCAGCAAGAAGCCCAGGCCAACCTGAGTGAGCTGAAAAATGTGAAACAAGTAAGACAGCATTTTAGACATGCAGTGTCTGAAGCTGGCTCAGAAGAATCAGCACCTCTGGAAGGTAGTCAGCTCAACTGACAGCTTCTCATTCTTTCCGTATAAAAAAACAAACAAACAGTCAATCTTACGTTTTTATTCACTTTTCCCAGATTTGCAGCTGAATGGCAGTGTTGTGGCCTCAACTAAGACTGAAACACACACACAGGATTTGGCCTTAAGCCCTACCAGTCTGCAGGCTTCCCAAAGTCCATTTAAATGCTGTAGTCTACTCCATCAACCCAGTCCTCCAACAGCCCTCCCTAATGGACACAAGCCACCACGTCAGAGAAGAGCTACTAGTCTGAATAGACCACGTCCATCTCTCTCTAATAGCTCTGGTGAGTGCTGTTGTAGAGCCCTTAATGTGTTATCGTAAGAATATTTCTTTGCTTTCATCACCAGCATACACAATAATCTGATTTAATACCTATTTTAAATATTTTAAAGATGACTTATCCATCCCATTCAGAAGATTTTTCTAACCCTTTCTAGAATTTTGCCAACATTGCCACCATGTAAAAGTGGTTTTAGTTTAGAATTAGTTTCCAACTTATTCTAACCACTAATATCATATACAGTAATATTTTTAATGAATACTGTTTTACTATGTCTCAACTATTTTGAGCTTCATGCATGCTTATATGATCAAAGTTTAATAACCATCAGTTCCTTGCCATTTTGTTTATGACCTCATATTTATACAAGACATTCATAATTTGTTCACAATTATTCCCTAGATGAATTCACACCAGCTACCCCCAAGAAGGATCCATATGAGCAGCATGAGCTGCATCCATTCTCTAAACCAGACTTTGTCCTTGCTCAGAGTTTTAGACTGCTCAGCTCTGATGACTGGTGAGTCTAATACCTACAGAGTAATGACACATGAATGATCATATTCCTTACATGCTAAATTGCCAAAAGGATGTGGACAGACCCCAATTATTGAGTTGTGGTTTCTGAGTCACACCTGTTGGCAACAGGTGTATAAAATCAGCACATAACCATGCACAGACAAACACTGGCAGTAGAATGTTTTGTACTGACTTTAAATGTGGCACGATCATGGGTTTCACCTTTGCGACAATCAGTTTGTGAAATTGCTGCCGTTAGAACTTGAGAACTACCTTAGAGCAGATTTGCCAATTTCACTGCTTTAAATCCACAGGATGTTCTGGATATATCCAGTTTCTACCACTTCAGAGTAATGAGTCCATCTCTGCTCTTGTGTAATGTGTTAATTTACAGTCTCTCAAAGCATTCTTTTTTTGAGTCTATGTGTATATCTGATCTTTTCATGCAGGGAGAAGAAAATTGAGGGCCTAACTTTACTACGGGGTTTAGCACGATATCACTCTGATGTGCTTTTTAGCAGGCTTCATGATGTTTGCTTTGCTCTCATATATGAGGTGAGCCACTTTTGACTTCACTTTGACTAAACCACTTAAGCTGTGAGTAACTTGTGTGTAAATAAACAACTTATAATAGAATTCAGCATTATGGTATATGGTATAGTTTGTGTGTGCTGCACAGAGTGCATCACATATAGCAGTGGTGCTAAAGTATTTTTAAACACTGTAAATACGTATTGACACAGCTAACCTTTTGGTCCACAGATGTAAAGTTATTTAACACAAAATGCTGCACAGTTTGTGTAAGTCATCCTCTAGTCATCATTAGTGTTGGCTGGAAATTTTTTGATTGGTGGACTATTGTCAGCTCAGCTGTGACACTGAGTTGTTTATATACTCTAACAGCACTGTTGTGTGTGTCACTCAGTGCAGTGTGCACACACACTAAAAATGCCACTACCATCTCAGTACTACCTAATAATCTAACTTTTCAGGATCTACTTTGCACTAAACCATGAAGTGTCCCACCATCAAAACTCTTTCATTCTTAAAATACATATTGTCTTGTCTAAACATTTCAAAAAAGATATCAAAGTGAATTAAACTTTTTGATGTTGCTGCACCACCTAGTGCTCAGACACAGCACATGGAAATGAGATGAGAAAAAGAGTGTGTGTTTATTTAAAAAACTGGAAAAAAGAAAAGGGTAAAAAGGTTAAACTATTGGCTCAAAAAACGGAGTGGTGTGTGAGGGCTCATAAATGACTTGGAAAGAGCTGGCGAATTACCAGTGCTAATCAGACGAATATGGCTCGATCCATGGCCCGAGAAGATTTATTTTTTATGCAATCTTTTTTTTTTTTGCCCATAAAGCCAATATTTGGATGTCAACCACGCAGTCACACTTCGCATTTCCTTACGGAAATGCAGAGTTTTTATTTTTATAGCTGGAATTTGCCTCTTTGAAATATGGGCATGGTTTCAGCACCAAAACATCCTTTAAAATTCTCTTCCGTGTGCAGGTACACATTTTAAAAATGTAATATACAGGGAGAGAAGACGGTCAAGTCCCCTTTAAAATATGTGTCTGTGACGTCACGGATAAGGAGGCTGGAAATGGACAAAAAGTGAAGAAACAAATGTGTAGCAAAACTCACAGCAGACTCATAAATGGACTACAAGACACTAAAGCTCAGATCAGTTATATAAAAAAAGGTGTTGTGGTTTAATTAAAAACAATCAGCTCATGAATGCCGCTACGCGTTCAGTCGTCCTTGTCCATAAATAGCTTGGTTTGAGCCTGCGAGTCCCCCCCACCCCCCAGCTAAAGCGCTTTTTTGCTTATAAAACCAATGCTTGGGTGTCTCCAAACACTGCACAATCACACCTCACATTTTCTTGTGGAAATGTTTGCTTGACAAAATTTTGACAAAATTCCAACGTATAATGTATAAGGAGAGAGAGAGAGAAATTGGATGGGCAAGTCACATTTAAAATGTGTGTTGAAGAGAGAGTCTGTGATGTCATGGATAAGGAGGCCGGAAATGGGAAAAAAAATTGAAGAAATAAATGTGTAGCAAAACTCACAGCAGACTCATAAATGGACTTCAAGATTCTACAGCTCAGGTCAGTAATAAAAAAATGTGTGCCAGAGCTGGCAGGAGGGGGACTACTGCCAGTAAAATTATAATAAATACTTGACAATTAGCATTCATACATACATAATTATTAAAAGTAGTAAACTTATTCTAAATCATTATGAAGCAGCCAATTTCCTGAACAGCATTCAGGCTGCATTCATCTGACAGGAAAAACGGCGGAGTCTTTCTAAAATCAGACAATTACAACTGTGGAAAGTGCTTCAAAATAGAGCCCTGCACTGAGACAAAACTAAAGATATAGTATATTTAACAAAGAATTACTGTGCAATTAAAACAGCTCTAACTCGATGAGGCATGACCTCCACAAGACCTCTAAAGCTGTGTAGTGGCATCTGGCACCATTAGCAGCAGATCCTTTAAGTCTTGTAGATTGTATGTTGGGGCCTCCATGGATTGGACTAGTTTGTCCAGCATATCCCACAGGTGCTTGATCAGGTTGAACTCTGGGGAAGCCAAGTCAACACCATGAATTCCTTTGTCATGTTCCTCAAACCATTCCAAAGCCATTTTTGCAGTGCGGCTAGCCCATGCTCCCCATGGGTTAACGAGCCTTGGGCACCCATGAAAGTGAAAGTGACCATATTGTCATATGTGAACACACCACAGTACACTGTTGTTGGTTTTTTTGTCCTTCTTTGGACCACTTTTGGTTGGTATTAACCATGGCATACTGGAAACATACCGTTGTTTTGGAGAAGCTCTGAACCCAGTTATCTAGCCATTAAAACTTGGCCCATCTTAAAGGCACTTAAATCCTTATGCTTAACCATTTTAACAAATCAACACCTAGAACTGACTGATCACTTGCTGGAACTGGTGGAAGTGGCATCACTAGCCAAGCTAAAACATGGCATCACTGGACTCCTGAGTAGTCAAAATGTTCTCTGGAATAATGATTCAAATATTTCTGCCAGTCTGTTGGACAAATTCTACTGGGATGAGTAGTGCCAACTGGAATGACTAGTGCCAACTGGAACATTTTGTGGAGGAGTCATAATGGCCTGGGGCTGATTTTAAAGGATTTGGACAAGGCACCTATAGTTCCATTGAAGGGTAATGTTAATGTTACAGCATACACAGGGATTTTAGGCAATTACATGCTTTCAACTTTGTGGCAATGGTTTGGGGAAGGCTGTTCATGCTTTTGTAAAGTATTGTGCACAAGGTAAGATCAGCAAAGACACAGTTTGGAGGTTTGCCGTTCTTTTGCTGAAGAACTCACGTGCCCTGACCTCAGCCCAACTGAACAGTTTTGGGATGAAATTGAACACATATTGTGAGCTAGGTGTTCTCATCCAACATCAGCGCCTGACCTCACACTGTAGGAGCTACATAATTCATAGTAGTTATGAGAAAGATTAACTAAATACCACAGTAAATCTTAAGATTACTAATTGAATAACAATAACTTTGTATAAGGGAATAATACATGTCTGAATTATAATCTTTTAATACTGACTTCCATTCCATTATAGCATCCTTATTTATAATTAGCATGCATACCGACTGAGAAAGATGCTTTTATGGCTGTCAAAAATGGTACACATCCCTAAAGAAATGTTGTCAATAGAAAAGGATACTGGAGCTGCCACACATCAGCCTAAGAACCATGCCCAGTGCTGAACCATGCCCATTTCCAATGCTGAATGCAAAAAGGGGGGAAACTCCCCAGTTTCAGGCTGTGGAGCATTGGAATTGCTTTTTGTGGCATGATGCAGCACCATCCAATACCTTTGGGATGATTTGACGTGTTTGGACTGAGCATTCAACTTCAGCAATGCTCTTGTGGTTAAGTGCAATCAAATGTTCACAGCCTTGTTCCACCGTAAATAAGCCTACCCAGAAAAGTTAAGGCTGTAGTAAGAGGGGTTGGGGAGGGGCATGGCATGAAACAAAATATTTTTTGTCAATTTTTTCTTTACTTGTTGGTATAACAAATCTGAAAATGTTTGGACAGCTTATCAGTATTGTGTGTGTGATCTTACTAGCTAGCATCTGCAGAGTTGTTAATGTACATTATATGTTTGGAACAAGCAAGGTTGTAACTATGTAACTGTTTTCTGCAACAAAGGTTCGAAATCTCCGCTCTGGAGTGGCTCGGATGGCAGTAGTGACTTTGGGGGAGTTGTACTGTAGTCTACAAAAGGGAATGGACCAAGAGTTGGAAGCTACAGCTAAGGTCCTCCTACACAAAGCAGGAGAATCCAATGCTTTTATCAGACAGGACGTGGATGCTGCGCTGGACGGCATGGTGCAGAACTGCACACCCACTCGGAGCATGAGTGCCCTTCTCAACGGAGGTCTTGGGTCAGTTAGTTTTGTGCTATAGGCAACAGCAATTCACATAAAAATTACTTTTAGTATTATAATTTAGTTATTTAAAATCTTTCATGGTTGTTAGATGATATGTTTATGGGTAGTACATTTCAAAGTAATATTGTAATATGAAGCATAATTAGAGACAAGCGTAAAACAGCCTTGATGAGAAAACAGAAAGCTTTTGACATACAGTGGTGCTATTTTTATTTTTTTTTTTCAACTTTCTGTATTTTTACATAAATGTGAACTAAAGCATCAGCAACAAATTTTCACAAGTCCTAAACATATATGAAGAAAACACAATGGAAGGATGACTTGTAAATCTAGGTCGTTGTCTTGCTGCATGACCCACTTTTTCTTGATTCAGTTTACAAACAGATGTCCTGACATTTTCCTTCTGAAATGCTGACAAGCCGCCCTGGCATAAATGCAACAAAACAGGCTCAAACCATGTTTCACATAAAATTCTCATGCTGGAATGCAGCGTTTTCCTTCCACAAAGCATGTTTGTTAGCTTTCTGGCCTGTCCACATGATCTTTAGCAAACTGTAAATGGGAAGCAATGTTCTTTTTGAAAAGCAGTGGCTTTCCTCCTGCAATTCTGCCATGCATATCGTTGTTATTCAGTGTTTTCCTCATGGTGAACAATTTTCTTCCATTAGTGGTTGACCAACAAAAAATACTAAAGCAGCAAAATAAATAATTACAGCGTGAGAGGGGGCTTAAGGCACCCTGTGGCCTTGCAGATTATTGCACATCTTTGAGTAATCTTTGTTAGTTGACCAGTCCTGGGTTAAGTAAACTTGTTTTGAATTACAGCTATTGTACACAGCCTGTCTGGCTGAGACTTTTGACTGGAAAATGTAACAATTCCAGGTTGATACCTCATGAATCTGATTGAAAAAATGCCAAGAGTGTGTAATTTTCCTTGTTTTATGGCTGCCATAAATAAATTCTAATATTTTCCTTTTCTTTTGGCTCTTACCATCCAAAGTCACTTGAATGCAGTAGTAAGAAAGTGCACCTCTCAGCACTTGGCTGCTGTGGTAGAGAAGATTGGTGCTGAACGCTTATTGTCTGGGAATAAAGATATCACTGACCGAATCTTGCCTGCTGTATCCAAACTGACCCAGGACTCTTTCCAGGAAACCAGGTTGGGTTTGTCATTACTCTAAATTCAGATTACAGAGGGGTTTTAGAAAGTTAGAGTCAAGTTACTTAGCTGTTACCCAGCTTATACTGTAATGGATCACTGTTTTGTTGAAAGTTACTCAGTTCACCTAAACATTATTCCTCTTAGATACTTTGGTCGACGAATGCTGCTGTTATTGTCGTCTCATCGTGACTTTGATAAAGTGGTGGCCAAGTACATCCCTGACAAAGACCTGGCAACCATCAAGGACACTGTCCTTACATTGAAAACCAAGGTGGCAGTACAGCACATCAATTGAATTTATGATATACAAACTGTATCTTTATGCTGTTCAGACCAGTGCTATCACTTGCTGACTTGTTTTTGAATGCTATTGTGTAATGACTTTTATTGTTGTTATATTGAGAATCACCCCAAAAGATTGATGTTTGTGATTTCAGGGACTGGGTGAAGTGCCTCATGATACTTCTTCAGCGAGAGGCAGGCGCTCAAACTCTGGTGGTGGACTGGTTCGTGCATCCTCTCTCACTCGTGAACCTCAGCTTTCATTTAGGTGAATTTTTAAATGATTTATTAACACACAGACATTTAGTCTACTTCAGAAATTGTGTAGTCTTTGTGATTTTGGTATTTTACCATGAATTGCCGAGGTTTTTTTCTGTTGTTCTGTTTTTCAGTAAAGACAGCTACAAAGCACAGACCTCTAGTATTGCAGACAAGACAGAGTACACTAAGCAGCTCAAGGCCGTGTTGGGTTCGAAGGACTTTAGGGAGCGCATCAAGGGCATCGATCAGCTTGTCAGTGACTGTGAGGATAACCCCAATATGATCATGGGCAGCATGTTCCCGGTAACTAATTTAAACTGATTTTTAGTTCATTCAGCAGCTTTGATGTGATCAAGTAATAAGTTAGTAAAATAGTGACACATCTGAAGAAATATCAAAATCTTCCTCATAAATCACTATAAATTATTCTGTAGCTGTCAATCAGCTTTAAGAAGATGATTGTGATAGTATTTGACTTATTTAGTCATTTTTCTTTACTTATAATAAACATCTTAATGAAACTAAAGTTATGTGACTTTGTGTTTTTAAAGTCATAGCTAGAAAAGAAGAAAACTTGATCTATAACTCAAATGGAGTTGAACCCTAGCAAAACCACCTTTTCTGCTTTATGAAGACTGTTTGGAGGTTTCAGACTGCACAGTGATTGACAGTAGCATAGCCATGGCAATATAAACAATCCCACAGCTTTTATTAATCTGGCAGAAATTGTACTACAGAACTGTGTGAGATACTTGATTACAACAAGGAGTAACTAGGGTAACTGTTAATGACTTATTCAAATTGGAAATGGGTCTCCGGGCTATCATCTACATTGGTAGCGTTTGCAAAAGTATAATAACATGCTATGTGGCTGCGATAGATAACAGGTCATTCTGGAAATGTGAGTTTTGTTAGCTGAATTAGATTTAAAAAAAAGACAAATTGTGCAGAAACAACTAAGTTAATTTACTTGAACAGTAGCACAGTTCAGGTATCCAGAATCCAGAAAAGAGGGAAAGATAGAAGAACAGCTCTGTCGACAAGCCTGTTTTCCAAAGCCCAGTGTCAGAAAATTCAGTGTTCCCTTCTTTTCTTCTTAAATGAGTACACATAAGAGCACAAAATCAACAGCAGCAGTTGCTTAGGCTGTACTTTGGAGACAGTGACCCTAGGGATTAATCAAACCAATAAGGTGAAGAATATGTGTCTCATTCATTCATGTGTCTCTGACTCTCTTTCCATGTAATAGATATTTGATGCTTTCAAATCACGACTGCAGGAGTCAAATAGCAAAGTTAACCTCTATGCCTTGGAGGCCTTGCCGAAGATAATCACATTGCTTAGAGACAACTTGGCCCAAGTGGTTTGCATCCTTGTCCCAGCTGTAGTGGATAATCACCTCAACTCCAAGAACGATGCCATTTACATGGCCGCAACAGGTGCCATTCAAGCTCTCATCAGTAACCTTGGTGGGTTCATTTGTCTCTTTTAAAAAAAAAAAAAACCTAAAAGGTCACTCAGTACTGAGGTCTCACAAATACGCATTCCCTTCCTTTTGCTTTCTGCAAAAATGAGTGCAGAAATTCAAGATTTCCTTTATTGTGCAAAGTTGTGGAAAATTTGACTTGGGCTTCCCTCCGCTACATCCATATAAAAAACTTCCCCGTATACATAAAAGACAGGTTAAAACAAGACCAGGTAATAACTGCAAATAGGATATAATAGTTGCCCAGGCCCTATTTTATCAAAATCATGTTTTTGTATTTATTATTATATCGTAGTAAATAACTAAGTTGTTTTTAAGCTTTGTGTTCTCAAAAAGGAAAAAATATCACCAAACAATTCAATTTTATTTATATGGCACTTATTTCAACCAAAGTTGTCACAACGCAGCTTTACAAAGTCCAGGTCTGAGCCCCTGAGCTGGACGAAGAAACCTCGGGATGAACCTAGATTCAAAAGGGGAACCCATCCTCCTCTGGTAGACCTGGAGAGAAAGAGAAGAGTGTCTCTATGGGGATAACTACAAGAGAAGTGTAGTTCCCCACTTCGCTGTAAAAAAAAAAAAAAACCTGAGTAAACGTGAGGAGTGGTGGGGCAACAGCAGCAGCATCCCAGTTTACTAGAACTCTCTGTGCCGACCACGTCCCAGCTCTACACCCTTCATCTGACAGGAAAAAAAATTAATAACTGACTAAACAAGTAGGTTTTCAGCCTGGACAAACTGAGACTGTGTCTGAGACATCAAACATTATTTAGCAGGGCATTCTGGAGCTGGGGGGCTTTATATGAAAACACTCTTCCCCCTGCTGAAGCACTCATAATTCTGGGGACAAGTAAATAGCCAGCACCTTGAGATCTGAGTGAGCGTGGAGGTTCGTAGTTTAGAGATGAGTTCACAGAGGTATTCAGATGCAAGGCCATTCAGTAGTAGAATAAATATGAAATTTAATTGGAAGACAATTAAGTCTTGATAATATTGGACTAATGTGGTCATATTTTTTGGTTCTAGTGAGGACTCTAGCTGCCGCTGAAGCTTATTTAGGATCTTGGTGGAACAGCCTGACAGCAGGCTGTTCAAATAATCTAGTCTGGAGGTACTAAAGGCATGGACTCATTTTTCTGCATCATGAAGGGATAGTGAACGAAAGCTGTTTTGGTAACAGTACTTACATGTGCACTGAATGAAAGATCAGGATCCATAGTGACACTGAGATTTTTAACAGTTGACATTGGAGAAACTGAGGAACCAGCAAGATCTGACAGTTTGTTTCTAGCAGCATTTGGACCTCTGTTTTATCTGCATTGAGCAAGAGAAAGTTATGTGACATCGTCTTTTATATCTTTAATGTAGCTCTCAATCTTTTTTTAATCTATGTTTATCATCTGGATTGGCAGAGATATGTTGTGTGTGCATAGCAGTGGAAGCTAATACCATGTATCTGGATAATCTGTACTGTAATTCATGCACGCATGTTTTCTTTGGTATGAGCAGGGTAAATACAGTAATAAATTAATTTAATTTACAGTAGTAAAAATACAGGGCTTTAAGAAGAACAAAACGAAAAACAAGATAACACTCGAGATAGCTCCACGGGGGAAATTCTGGACTGTGTCTAGCAGAGATGCGTCACAGGGCAGCAGCCAATCAGCAGCAAGGAGAAATAATGTTCTCAGATTGGCAACTTTCAAACCTCCTGCCTCTGAGTACAGGTGACTGTGATTGTGATTGCCCTTTATACTCATAAACGACCCTGCACAAGGACGAGGGGGCGTGACGGATGAGGCCCAGGCGTCACAAAAGCAAAAAAAATATTTAAGCAAGCTTGTAGCAATAGAATCAATTGAACAGGTAGATTTCGAAGAGAGCATAATTGCAGAGAGTCCTGCTTGTGGGACTGAATTAAACGATGTCATTCTCTCAACTGGTTTTGAACTGTGTCTCTATCTGCTGAATCAGGCAGCAAATGTGGTGTAGTCCAATTTCTAGTTTGAATTTCTTGTCTAATCATTTCTACTTTATTGTTGAAAAAGTCCTTAAAATTGTCACTACTATAATTTGTAGGTACCTGTGATTCTGCACCACCCTGGCTCTTAGTTAGTTTAGAAATTGGGCTAAAGAGATACCTGGGGTCATTTTTGTTAGTGCTCTATTGCTCTAAGTCTCTCCTTCCAGTCAGAGTGAAAAGATTCCAGTTTGGTTGATTGCCCTTTATACTCAAGTCTTCGAACATTTTGCTTTGAAACACGTGTTTGATCATTATACAGAGGGGCGATTTTTTGTTTTTTTGTTTTTTTGTTTTTTTTAAGAGGTGTGAATTTACCTAATTCTGCTGGACAAGATGGATTACATAATGGGGTTGATATTTCTGGGACGTTTTCAAGAAAAATGAGCTGTGGCTCATGTTATTGTGCAGCTAATTAGAAAGTAGGGGGATGTGCTTATATTATCATTAAGATGAAGTTCATTTGTAATGAGGTAGCGATCTGAGATTACTTTTACTATTGCCAAATAAGGGTTGATATTTTAGGGAGGTTTTCAATGAAACTATGAGCTGTGGCAGATGTTACATTTTTTCACACTAGAACAGTAGTAATACCACAATCTCTGGATAACTCGGTTCTCCTTTTAAACTTATTTTAAATAATGACTGATTGCATTAGCCCAAAAATGCAGACTGCAATTTTGTAATTTTCACCTGTAACTATATTTTTAAACTAGAATAATTTGGTGGGTAGTAGTGACACTGTTTGACATTAATGATGCTGCTAAACAAATGGCTGAACTTTCAGTAGTCTTAATGTATCTTGAGTTAGAATGGACTGATTCTTCTGTTATGCCTAATATGTAAGAGCTTTGTGCTTTCTTTTGTTATTGTTCTAGAATATAGTTCATACATGTAACAATTTATGGGTATAGTTTGAGTGTTTTTATTTAAAATGCAAAACAAGTTAACATATGGATACTGCTTGACTTTGACAACATTGTCTTTAATTTTCAGACAGCACACTACTACTTCAACTTTTTTGCACAAAGGCTCAATTTCTCAGTGGGAAGGCTAAGGTGGATCTTGTTGATAAAGTTGCAGGTATGTACATGTGAAGAGAGCTCCAGATGCTGACTCAGAGGCAGCTAATACATGCTATATGAGAAATGGCATATAGTCCTATATCAGTCATTCAAATCAGTGCCACTAATTCTATAATTATTAAATGCAGATTAATTTTATGAAATAAATCTAACCTGAATGGACCATCAATGTCAGTAATCATAATTAAAGACTACTAAGCATTAATAAGTTGTAATTTTGTGTTGTAATGTAATGAAAAATTCTGCTGTCATAAAAAAATTATTTAATGTAAACAGGTTGGTTACCTTAGTTACCTAGCAATCAGTTTAATGTAATATTTGCATTATGGTAAGATATATGTTGTATAGTAAACTGGCTTTGTTACTGTATAGGAAAATGCATTGTGATCTCTTATTTGTATTGACATATACCATCAGTGCTCTTATAACATAATGAACAAAGAAAATAGGCATGCGATAGTTGACACATTTCAAACTGTTCTTTAATCCATATTCTTACTCCTCTACCTCACAGTCTTCCTCATCCTGAGCTCATGATATGCTTAGTGCTGTCTGTTTTCTCCTTTTCTTTAGAGCTGGTTAGGGAGCTGTATCCACGTAAGCCACAACTAGTAGAGCAGAAAGTGTTTCCTCTACTCTGGCACCTACTGAGCACTTCCAGCAAGAGTGGAAATGTCTCCGGGAGGGGCGGTAGTGTAAAAAGGGCTACCGCCAACCTATGCCTAACCCTTCACATCCACATGGGCTCAGCGCTGATGGATTGTGCTGCCTCCCAACCATTGAATATCCAAAAGAGCCTAAATGACTTTCTGAAAAACCTCCCAACCCCCTGAGAATATCTCACCCATATTTCCAGATGACAACTACACTCAAATTAGCAAAACATAAATACTACTTAAAGATATTCTTGCATTTGTAACAGTGCCTATATTTTATGAAATTAAAATAAGAAAAAGAAGCATATTGAGGAGAGCCTCTCCTGAGCTTTGTCCAGATTTCCAGACCAAAACTAAATCCAGTTTTAAAATCTTTTTTTCTAAATATATTCTTGTATTTCTTATTTATATATTTGAAACATTTTTAAATATGCAAAAATTAGCTGAATCGTAAATCCTAAAATGTCCTACAGTGAAAGAGCATGGATTTTAACTTATGAAACCAGGACTAAAACTCTTTGAAGCACTGCTCTTTTTGCACTTTGACACAATAAATCTATTGTGATATCTTCTCATGGTAAATATAACTATATTGTTGTGTAATTGTTATTTTTCTGTTGGTGGATTATTCAAAATGCTGTCATATACTGAGGCAGCATTCAGAATGTAATTTTTGAAATGCACAGTGAAAAAGGATTTATAGCCTAATCTGTTCATGATGCAACTTTTATATAAGGTGCTCTAATGGTTGTTCTAAACTTCTGTGCAAGAAAGGATTTACAAAAATGATCTTGTTTAACTAAAAAGTGTAGTGGCACAGTATTGGCTTAATGTATGCTCTAGAATGTTACATTATATAATGCATTTCATGCACTGGACTCTTCTATAGTAATTTGATTAATAATGGCCTTTGTTGTAAGAGGAATTATTGTGCAATTCCTTTGGCATTAAGACAAATATTGATGGAATGGAAATAATACATTTGTGCTTCAGTCAGAGATGCACACAGATGCCTAAATGAACTGTTTTTATTAATAACAATTGATGAAGCAAATACATTTTTAGGCTACACATGAATTTATTCCCAGATCTGTAATTCTGTTTCACTATAGTGCCCGTCGCAAGGATCCTTTTGGATATCTGATGTTATATGGAACATTTTAAAGCATGATGTAAGACATGGACTGATTTGTATAATAAAATGTTTTATTTCTGTAATCATAACATTCATTAGTTTTTTTTACACGTATAAAGGCCAAAATATGAAAAAGAAGTGTGATAGAAGTGAGAAGTTCAGACCGAGAAACGGTTGTTTTCAGTATGGAGTTTGATGAGCACAACATGTGGTATGTTCAGTTCAGTCCCTCTCTCTGGCAGTAGCATTAGCAAAAGTTTGTGTGAAGTGTACGTTAGTTACGTAACTGAGGGGGAAGGTTTCAGAGTTAGAGGAGTGCATCCAGACTTTAAATAGGAATAGGAGTCAAGAATCGAGTGAGTGCTAGCAAGTCCGGGTACCTTTTTTAGCACGGACCGGTATCATGTAAAACAATATTTTCACGGACTAAAAACAAAGTTCATACAAATACAACTAACCATTCCGCTGAATTAGTGGGAGCCCTGCGTATGTTTCCCTCCAACAAGCCGAGACGAACTTTTTTTTTTTTTTTTAATGAAACATCTTTCAGACTCTGAAAATCAATAAAATATTTTTTTACTCTGTCTTTCTATGCAGCCTGGTACCAAATGATTGACGGACTGGAACCGTTCCGCGGGCCAGTGGTTGGGGACCTCTGCACTGTTAGCATGACCCCGACTCCGGCCGTAGAGCCCCAGCAACATGGTGCTTGGGTTACGATTCAGCAGCATAGTCGTAAAGCTCACCATTGTGCAAGAGCTTCCCCACGCAAGCATTATTCTCCCCCTCATCCTCATGCCGCTAAAAAACCTGTTGAAAGTGCTTTGGTTATAGATGATTCAGTTATCCTTTACAGACTCCAGCACCAGCTTCTGTTAAGTGTATACTGGGAGCCAGTGAGCCGTATATTATAGGGAACCTGAAGCTAGCCATAGGTATGAGAGGTAGTGTTGGGCGGATCGATCCAAATATCGATACCAACGTTGGTACTGATATTGATCAATGTAAAGAGATCGATATTTTAGTGCCGATGCTTTCAAATGGTTTTTTTTCTCAAAATGTGTTAGTTTTACATCAAATTTTAAAAACAACTCGTTTGAGGAAAAATATGCTTACATTTAGAACTTTGCAACACTTACAAGGTGACAAAAAAACAAACAAAAAACCCCCCTAAGATTAAAAATAACAAATAAATCAAATTAAAATAAAAGTAATATTTACAGGGGTTGACATCTTAATGCTTCACGCGTGATTAATACACTGGACTGCATCTCAAAGAGCAAGAGACTCAAGACATACAGCTTGTTTATAGACTGGTTATTTTCCGATAACACTTTGAGATGTTTTATATTGTTTAATTTCATTTTTAAAATAGTGTATGTTAGGCTTGGTGTTTTTCCATTTATTCTCATGTATGTGGTATTTTCCCATGACTAAAATAATGTTGACCATTTTGGATATCTTTTTTGACAGATCATCCATGTATATCAATACTTTAAATTTGTTGAACCAAGTATCGTTAATCCCAATATTTAACCATAGATAAACATCCTTCCAAAAACCCAATGTGATTGGACAAGAGAAGAAAAGGTGTTCAATTGTTTCACGTTCAGTCATACAAAAGACACACTGGTTAACTTCAAAATTGAATCTTTTCCTTAGAATTTCAGCAGCAGGACAGATATGTATAAATTTTAACTGAATTTCTTTCACCTTCGGTTCGATTGGCCATTTAAGATAGCTACAATAGGACTTTGTTAATGCAATTACATTATCTGTAATCTTTATTTTTGTTGATTTATCAATATCATAGAATAGTTTTTTTTAACCAAACTTCCAAGTACTTTTATTACATTTTTGTTCACCGAATTTCAATTCACCAATTTTTAACTCAGGAAGTTTAACAGACACATTTGAATGAATGAGGATATTTTTAATCATGTATTTCAAGGGAAGTGGAATAGCTCTAATGACTTGATTAAATTCTCTATAAGGACATTTAAGATTAAACTTTTCAACAAAAGAATTAACTTGTAACAAATGACCATTTTCATCCATCAAATCCGTCACATACAGGATTTTTTTGTCATACCATTCTTGTTTAAATAAAGTTTTCCTGTTAATTACTATGGTTCTATTATTCCACAAGGTGGAGCTATGCGGTGTAAAGTTCCAAAAGAGCAGTATTTGTTTATGGAAGTCAGATAGTTTGATTGGTAATTTAGAAATTACAAAGTCGCATCTTAACAAAAACTCTAATCCTCCAACATTTTGGAAAATATATTTTGGTACGTGAAACCATATAGAATTTGGTTGAGTTAAAAAGGCTTTTATCCAGTTTATCTTTAATACACCAATCATAACTTCAAAATCAGCAGCTTTTAGCCCACCATGTTT
>JBBJLS010089150.1:0-22598 GCA_037577275.1 Bryconaethiops microstoma
ACACAACTACAAAGACTTTAATTCCCTATATAAATACGCATCTATTTATTACACTGCACATTTTCTGTCCTGTTGCTCATCATATTTAGTGCTGCATTTTTGCACACAACTCTCGCTGCTAGAATACAGTACCTGTCAAAATACTGTATTCATCCAGGCTGTAGCTATTGTTGATTGCGCTGAATGTTGTCTTGTCTTGAAATACCCCTGAAATACCCTTCGGACTATATACCTTAATAACAGACAGCAGCCATCTTTTCCCCAGGTAAGCAGCAGACACACACATATGCACACCAAGGCCACCTGGCATTGCTTCATGGTCCATGGTTCTGATGGTCATGTGCCCATTGTAGGCAATTTTGGTCATTGACAGGGGACAGCAACGGCACTCGGACTGGTCTGCAACTAAGCACACAAGTTGTGATGTACTGTGTGTTCTGGCACCTTTCTGTTACAGCCAGCCATACTGGATATTGGAACCGCCCCTAAGACTTGCCATTTGGGAGATGCTATGATCCCGTCATCACCACCACATTTTGTCCCTTGTCAAAGTCAGTCAGATCACTATGCTTGTTCATTGTTCCTGCTTCCAACACTTCAAGATCGAACTATTAACTTGCTGATATATTAAATTCCTCATTAGGTACCGCTGTAAATCAGTGTTATTAAGTTTATCTCTCAGAGGTTCGTTGTTGTGGCTGATCTGTGGAAAGGAAATATCCCTGCATAAAATACGTAATGTATAAATAAAAATGCAATCTGCTTGCATAACTTTGAGGCTTTATCAGTGATTTCATTGTGTCACGGTTGTCACTGGAGATAGGGAAAGAGGGACCCACATGCAGGAGTTGGAAATAAGTGGCTCTAGTCAAAAGGTGGGAAAGAGAACAAAGGAAAAACAAAGGCTTTGCCTCATGCTAGGGAGTGGTAACAGGTAGAAACACTCAGAGCTGTGGAGAGAACGCAGGACAATACAATGATGAAGGGACTACATAAGCCGGGTCAGCTGAGTTAGTGGGGGTAGCCGTGACAGATTTCTAAAAATGTTTGGGGTGATATGCCTTGGAACCGAACAATTTAGTGCTCCGAAGACTGGCTAAATGTTTCAAACTTCATTTCATTTCTACAACCTGCCAATGTTTGTATAGCTAAGAACAACAGCCACTGACCACACTGGTCAAGGAGACCTGATGAAAAATCAACACCTGGGAAGGACATCTTGGGGCTTTCTCTAAACACAATCTCGAAACTGTAGTATGAATCACTGAACAGATATGCCATGATGGAAACTCCTGAGAAACAGTATCTGTAAGGATGTAGAGTTTACAGTAGTCACCAAGGTCTGTTGAAGTTATTTATTTTTAGATGTGTTGTCTCTCCTTTCTGATGAAGGCCTTCAAGGAGGTAAAATCTTTAATGTTTTGTTAACTTTTAACAAAACGTTAACTGAATAAAGGAAACTTTTTTTGCTATGATTGTGGCTTACGTGTTTATCTTGGCAATGTGTTTTCAGTTTTTGATTGCATCTGTACTGTAGTTGTTAAAAACCTTTGCATTTGGCTAAATCATGATTTAGGGCTATAACTTAAAACCTTGATTTAAGAGATATAATTCATGCATTCACATAATAATCTATACAGCCACCTAGGCAGTTAAATATTAAAAAAGAAAGCACACACGAAGACATCCGCAGTGCAGTGTATCATTTCATGTGCAGTGCTGCGTTAGCTATAAAACAACAATAGCTACTAAAAAGCTTTGAACTTGTTCTGTCAAAGTTGCTTACAATGAACCTAAAAGGGCAGTTAAATTGTTAATAGCAGTTGCTCACATTGTTAAAACATTTTAGTATTAATATTGTTATTTAAAAATGAAATTATGGGATTTGTGACAGATGTGTTTAACGCATTTGTAGCATTTAAGTTCTTCCGTGATGTGAAGACTTTATTGCCACTGGCTGTTAATAAATAGCTTCCCTTTCAAAGTTCATTTCTTGGACTGTGCAACGAGACACTGGAATGAAATATAAACCACAGGCTTATTAGAAAACCTAAGCCTAAATATGACTGGATGTAGCTCATAACAGTCGTATATCTTGGGATGGACAATTTTTAGTGTAAAAGACTTTGCACTGAATTCTGACACTTCCCTTTTTGTTAAGCTGTGAGCAGAAGAGAAAGGACTTTTTAAAATTTGACTACGTAGTGACACACCGGTGATCGTTCTTTTTCCTTACCCACATTTCAGTCACCTCGCCACCCGTGAGTCAGAGTTGGGTGGAACGATAGCTTTTGAAACGCTAATACTTTTAATTATATTTAAATATAAATGTAAGCAAACTAGTCTACACTGTCTTGTCACACCTCTTTTTAGGATTAGTATTTATTTTAGACTCAAAAGAGGACATCATTACCTTTCAAACGTCTGACAGAGGCTGGATGTGCTAAGACGTTAGACTAATATTATTCAATACCTGTAAAGTTTTTTCACTATACGCGGGTGCTCTTGGAACGTAACCCCCGCGAAAAATTATTATTTTGATGATAATAATGAACAAAGTATCTTAGCGTGGGTGTGTACCAAGGTTCTGCTTGTAGTTCATTGTCAGGCTGGCCATTGGGCGCCCAGAACTCAGGCGAAATGATATATAGCCAATCACACAAAATGGGGCGGGGCTTAGCGCAAAACTAGTGGGAATAACGCACCTAATGAAAAGGAGGCTCTTCTGTGCTCGACGGTCCAGTGCAGGAGTACATCACGTTTCTCATGTTCGATCACAGCTTCAGTTCAGATACATGTTTGTAGTGGATAGGGCTTCCATCCTACACGGCTTGACCTATAAAGTTGATTAACCAAGTGTTGGAAACTGCTTTTAATTCACTGTGAGGTAATTTATTTATTAAGTTTTTAAAATGGACAGGTTGAACGAAACTGTCGATCCCAGATGTTTACAGGACCCCCCTCTGGCTGCCGAGGTTATAAACCGTAAGTGATTTATATTTATGTGTGATTAGATGAGCATGTTATTTAAAAGGCATGCATGCAGTCTGAATTATGGACTACACAGGAGACATATATTGTTCACCATCTGGTGATGTATAATCCATGTCACAGTAACTGGATTCCTGATTCTCAGGGTCTGTTTCTGTCAACCTCTTAATTATCCAAGGCTTTTTCCCTGTTAAGCAGTCTCAAGCAATTTTTCCTTAGATGACCTTAACTCAAACAGATATTTGTATTTCATTCTTTTTTTAATTTGCCATAATGCATTTCTGTTGCCTTAATCATTACCTTTGATACAAAGTATCACTGAAGCCTGACACACAAGCCTGGAGGATGATTTCACCCTCTCTCCCCTCTTTCTTAGAGCTGGATATGTTTGGGGTCGCATTATACACTATCCTCACATTCATGGCCAGTGTGTCACTCATACTGTACTTGGAGGAGTGTGTGTATGTCTACCAAAAAGTACCCTCCCCAAAGAACACCACCATCACATGGGTCAATGGGGCAGCACCAGTAAGAGTTCTTACACTAATATTTAAGTTTATTTTCACGTATCAGGCATAGGAGCGGATAGAGGCGGGCAGTATGATGATTTTTTTTTATAGATATTGTGACATTTTGTTATTGTGATGACCACCATGATTTTCTAAGCATATTTTGGATATCACAAAGAGAGCATGATTGGTATATTTAATTTGACTTTGCGTGGTGCAGGTATGTAGAATGCTGAATAAAAACACTGTAGAGTTTTTGATAGCATTATGTAAAATAAGCTTCTGCTAGCACATTTTCTCATGTATCATACCATGTGCAATGAAAATTATTGCGATCTAACATTTTTTCCATATTGCCCACCTCTAGGGCCAGCAACAAAATGACCATCAGTATGTTTCCATAATTGTAGTAAATTGTATCACAATGGAAAAAATGTCAACCGGAAACTTCTTTGAGTGATGCCATAGAAGAAACAATTTTGGTTTCCAACGAACCAAGTTTGAAAATAATATGTAAATATGAAGAACCTTTCAAAGAACCATCATGTAATGTAAAGGTTGTAAACATATTCAGTGTAATAAAGAGCATTTCATGGAAAAGTAAACTGCGCATGCACATCAGGCAAATTGGAGATTTTAAATTGTGCTAGGTGTATGCATGGATGTAATTGTTTGTGTGTCTGCCCTGCAATGGGCTGGCAAAGTGTCCAGGGTGCTTCTCTGCCCTTTGCCCTGTGGAAGCAGCTTGGATAATGAATTAATTCATAGAACCTTTTTATTATCTAGAGGCTCTTATTATCTTACGCAACTCATTAACAAAACATTTCTCAAAAGAATGATCCATTGATAGGTTTCTTTGGTGAACCTAAAGTGGGTCCAATTACATTATACCAAGAACCCCTTCTGGCACCTCTTAATTAGATGCAGTGTAAGGCAGTGGCAGTCTAATCTTGAACAATTTTTATAAGTTCAAGGTTCTTGATTCGGAGTGGAGCTGAATTCTGCAAGAAGGTAGAAATTTGAGAGAGGGCTGGAGACCAGTATTGTAAGGTTTCACCCTATTTTCAGGAAATTTTAATCTTGATGATACCACAGATACAAGCATAAGACTAAAAAAGATTTATTGACTTTGATTAACTGGATGTACTTTTGTACATTCCTGATACACATTACATCATAGCATTGTAGTCTTGCCCATCCACCTCCACTGTGGCATTAACATGGCTGGAAAAATCATAATACAGAAAAGTGAAAGTTTTATATTACATATTTTGTGTTTGGCCTACATAAGAAATAGCCTGTGTGTACCACACATATCTGGCAAATTGAATGAGATGCTAACCTTTCCTGCTCATTGTAGGTGATCGCTACCATGTCATGCCTTGGAATGTGGATCCCAAGAAGCACCATGTTCACAGATATGACCTCTAACTCGTAAGAAACCTTTTAGAGTCAATATGCATGCCTGGAGGAGGATGTCGCTGACCTGTGGTGTGTAATGAGTAACTTTCTAGTGCAGTGGGTCATTCTCATTCCTTCTCAGCAGTCATAAGCAGATGACAGTATAATAGCCAGCCTATTAAATATTACACCAGACATGTGTGTGTGGCTATATGCTGGATAAACTGTGTAACATTTTCTGTTCTGTCTCTCTGTAGATTCTTTGCAGTTGTAATCTACAAGTTTCTAATCCTCATGTTTGAAGAGTGTGGAGGTGAAGAGGCTTTTTTGACGTACTCTGCAAAGAAGAAGTTCAGGATTAATACGGGACCTTGCTGCTGTTGCTGCCCCTGCCTGCCCAGAGTACCTGTCACACGGTAAAATCACTCTAGCATAAAGCAGATGTCTGCAAGTTTGTGCATGCAGGTATTTTGGTCAATAATATGACTTATCTTGCATTGTACTTTCCCACCAGAGGCCCACCTATGACAGTTGTTCATGTACCGAAAAACAGTCAGAATAAATATTTACATGACTATTTCCAACATCTCTTTTCCTCTTAGAATTGGACAGGCTGTTTTTGTTGCTGTTGCCTCGTTGAAAAATCAGCCCATGTGGAAACATAAATAGATAGATTACTGGGGATCCACAAATAGATAAACTAGTTTTTAAGTGTAAACTTCGAAGTACACCTGTGTAGTAAGTGAAGCTGATAAAATGGATAGTAAGTGAAGATAAGTGAAGGGAAGTGTACTTGATGAAATGACTTTGCAGTGTACCGTGTTGTAGAATAGAATCACATTTACTTTGCAACCTGAAATAATGACACACACACACACAAACACACAAATTCCAGCTGTGTTTACTCAAATAAACTTATCCATGTAACAACTCCAACAGGTGTAACTAATCATCTTCTCCATTGCACACCAAACTGACTTCCATGTTTGATCAAATGTAATCATTTTGCTTTTCCATATATGAGCATTTTATTATTCAATCATGTAAGGCTGTGCATATAAGACACTAACACCAATGATATCTTTATAGGCGCATGTTGTTTCTGCTGAAGTTGGGGTCTCTTCAGTATGCTGTAATGAAGATTGTCCTCTCCATCTTCTCTATCATTTTATGGACCAATGGAAACTTTGATCTCTCAGATGTATGTAATTTTATTGTGCAAAAACACACAAACACACATACACAGAAGCATGCACACATGTACACCCTTTGCACGTACACGCATAGTTTCTTGACTAAACAGTATATTATCTCTCCAGTAGTCAAATTTTTGTGTAAATTGGTAAAACTATTCTGGTGAACAAGTAATGTAAACAAAACAGTACTCTATTTATTAGTGTGATGGCATCAGTAATCAGACTATTATTTTTCAGTTTTCTTATTATTATCACACTACTGTTCTTCTTACATTTTTATTTATTTATTTTTATAGCCAAAATATGTTCTGAGGTCGTGCTGAATTTCAGAACCACTCCAATGGTCAAAATGTCTTTTAATATCCAGTGCAGTGCTGTTGTATAAAACTTTTAAAATGTATGTCTGTGACATCACAGGCAAGGATGCCAGAAAGGGATAAAAAGCTTAAAAACCCAAAACCAAAAAACAGCAGTTTCCTATCCCCCAGTGGGTCCATGAACATCAGAGCTAACTTTGGTTTTTGGAACTTTAAAATGGCATCCATTTTAAAAAATGTCGTCGTTTCCAAGTCAAAATAATAAATTTAGCCGTTCTCACACAGAAATTGCTCAGTAAGAGCTGGCAAAAAATCCAACCACCTAGCAAAAACCCCAGTTACCATAGTAACTGTGCAAGCTCATTTCTCATTTTCTTGCGGAAATGCACCTTCTAGTTTTGCTCCTTGTTTATGAAATATGTACGGTGAAATTAATTATTTAAAGGGGTATTATATAGGTTGGCTAATACTAACACACATGGGATCCGGAACCATTATAGCCACTTTTCAAAATCATTCGTTTCGTCCCCTCCCTTTTTTCCCTCGGGACTACAGCTAACGCTATACCGCGACGATATTACATTTTGCAGGAAAACTAGTTTAGGAATGAGGGTACTCTTACAAAATATCTGTGTTGTAAATCTGTGTTTATTCATATACAGTTGGCGATAACAGGAGCTGCTATCTGGATAAATCCATTTGTTGGGGTGTTGACTATTACTGCCTTGTGGCCAGTAGCCATCATGTTTATGAACATATGCAACATACTGCGCAGCCTCAAGATCATCCCCAAGTATGCCATGTATCAGGTATGTGTCAGTATGAATAATCATTCAAATTAATATGCTAGTAATATACACAACAATACGCCTACAATCTATGCACCAGTTACATATATCTGCAAAGACTGAAAGTATGTCTGAAAGTATCTAGATATCACTTCTAGTGAATTTGGCTACTTTAACATAGACTTATTTCTGACACAGGCATTCAGTTGTGCACATATAGCTCGTATAATCGCCATAGAAAAGCATTGCTTATAGAATCAGCTCTGGAGCAACCACACTTGAACCTAAGGACACCATGACCGGGCTATGAAGGGGTGTAAAGCCCCATAGCTCTGGGTTGTGGAGAAGTGAAAATGCACTCTCCAGAGGGATGAAGCTCCGTCTAATACATTTGGGATGAGGTGGAATTCAACTAACCATCCATCATCAGTACCTGACCTCACTAATGCTCTTGTTAATTAATAGAATCAAATCCTCACAGCAACGTTCCATCTTCCAATGTTTAGTTTTCCCAGAAGGATAGAAGCAGTTACTTCTCCAATAAGGAAATAAACTACTTATTGATTTTGAATTCATTTGAATTGACTGAAGTCAGGCTGAATGAACAGGATATCAGTTATGTATTAAAACTGTTTTTTTATCTTATCAAGTACCAGCACCAGGTGACAAATCTCTGATTCACGTTTTGTGTGGATGTGATTTAAAAACTTTATAAAAGTGCCAGAATATCTTATTCTTCTAAATGTTTTCAGTTGGTCCTGATTCTGAGCCAGTTACAGTCAGCCATTATAAGCATCCTGGCCCTTGATGGCACTGTTGCCTGCTCGCCACCCTTCTCCTCTGTTGCCAGAGGATCTAGTGAGTCGTTTTTTTCTTTCTCCCACTCTCTTTTTCTTGCTACTTCTGTCGAGATTCAAGGTTTTGTTCTGTCAGCTGTTTTTGTAAAGAGACTGCATGAATCTCTGTCTTTCTGTAGTGATAAGTCAGCAGATAATGATCATTGAGATGTTCATCATCACCCTGGTGACTCGGATGCTTTACCGACGTATGTATGAGCCAATCACACTGGACCCCCACGAAAATGACAACGAGATGAATGCTAAGATCAGCCTGTACCCTAACTCAGAAGAGGAGAGAAAGTGAGACAGATAGTGTGCATGTGACAGAGAGAGAGAGAGTCAGAGTGATTTATGATCATTTATGACATGCCTTTCATGTAGAGAAAATATTATAGTGTATATTTCATATAGCAGTGCTCATCTCTGCTCGTTTCTGCCTCACACACTCAAGGTTGATTAATTCAGCTGATAACATCACATTTGGGCAGTTATCACCAGAAATGTGTATCAAGGAGAATCTCTTTTTGTACATATTGTATTCCTCACTTACATTTTCAGTTCAGCTTAGCTTAACATCACTATGCATATACCTATGTATACAGTGTAATAAAAAAAGTTTGTTACCGGTCCTTAGGTGCAAAAGGGAAATAAACTGTTCCACTATTTTATGGATGTATTTCCTTTTTCTGAAAAGTTGACATTTCGGAAATGCAAGGTGTTTTTCCCAGTATCTGAACATACATAGTCAGCATTGTGATCCCATTAAAGGTATCTATTTTTCCCTTTTTAACTCGTTGTGTGTGTAAATATGCATAAAGGGGCTGCTTGATTTGTTTTTGGGTTGTATGGTGGTGATAAGGGGGCCTGAATGTGTTATGCATGAAGGATACTTCTATACTGCTTTGTTTGACTTGGCATGGATAAATAACATACTGCAAATCTGCATCTGCAATTATCCCCATATAAATACAAAAATAGTAAATAATAATAGTACAGTCTCCAGCACAACACCAAGTACATAATTCAATAACAAGTTATGAATGTAAACAACACTGTATCTAATTGGAATCATAAACACATGTGCCATAAAGCTGTTTAGGGCATGACTAAGACTTGGGAAGGGTTGTTTCCAAAGATTTGAGATCATAGATTGAGGAGTTTAACTTTGTCTAGATTTCTTTTTCTGGCTGTATGCACAGTGCTGTATCAACACTAAAGAGAGCAACATAAGAAATACATAACCACAATCTGAATCAGGTGCTTCTGAGTACACAACTCGGATCATTTTATTTATATTCAAGTGCTGAAAATGGTCACTTCAGTAGTCATTTTAAATACAGTGTAATGCACTGTGATTACACACAATCTTGAGGTATATTTAGATATAAATAAAATCAGTTAGTCAAATACATACTAATACTAATATTAATAGTACAATTAGGCCTGTGAAATAGTTTCACTGTATTGTTAAAGTGTGGTTTGAAGAGGTCTATAGAGGAGCTTCATATTATTATTATTATTATTATTATTATTATTATTATTATTATTATTATCATCGTTTATGAGATATTTGGTCATTTGCAGTTTCACTTTATTACAGCTGAAGTATAATTAGTACAGCTATGTCATTTTCTATGATTATAACCGTTCATTTAACATAAGGACCATTGTAGAATTTCTAAAGATTTTTATATATGTAGAAGATCTAGATCTTTAATGCAGATGATAATTACTTGTCATGTCATGTCCTGTCCTGTCCCTTCTGAGTTTAGTTTTTGAGTTCGAACTTTTATTTTGAAAATATGATGGGGTTTATTGTCACAGCTGGGTGTTGTTGGGGTTTGAGTGCTTGTTTTTTGTAATTGGTGGCGGGATATGAGTTAGAGAAAGAAAGTGCAAGTGTGGCTGAATCTCCTCCGTTTGAAGCCCCACTTTTCCCCTGTCTCTCCTCCCTCCGCCTCGCTCCTCTTCTTGACTTTCGCGGGATAATAGTAGTGTAGAGTGTGTCCGAAAAGTGCACTTGTTCACTATGTAGGGCACAGAAAAATAAATCCGCAGTGCGTGATGGTATATGTGTATTCATGTAGTGTACAGTGTCTGGAAACGGCGTGTCGCGCTGAGATTTGTAGTGCACTAACTAGTGGATTAAATTGACATTTGGAATTTCGGACAGCACTACAAAATGGCTGATTCACTATATAGTGCCCTACATAGTGAACAAGTGCACTTTTCGGACCCAGCTAGAGAGAGAAGCAGAGACTGTGGCAGTTACAAATGAGTGAAGGCTACCTGTTATTATAATCTTCGGTCATTTGAATAACCGCTGGAGCGATAATGTCATCCACTCTAGCTGTTAAGAGTGAAAAGAGCAACAACAAAAAAACGGAACTATGTCACCAAAAGTATTGGACACACCTGTTTAATCAAAATTATATGGCCAAAAGTGTTGGGACACACCTCTTTAATCGAAACTATATGGCCAAAAGTATTCGGGTACACCTGTTTAATCAAAACTGTATGCCCAAAAGTATTGGGACACAACCTTTTCTGGGTGGTTTCTAAGGCATGAAAGGCAGTTGCTATAGTTTAGGAGCTGGTTGCTATAGAGCTTCTAGGGTGTTTCTTGGCAGCACGCCCATTTCAGATTTTCTTCAGGCCACAGCTACGAGACTCGGTAGTCAACCTCAGGCCTCAAGAAGAAGTGGGACAAGAAGGGTGCTGCATTTGAGCAAGCACACTTTGCATTTTCTCTGCGGAAATGCAGTCTAGTTATATTTGTTTTAATAAGTCTCAAGAGATCAATAGTGATCATTATAGCTGTCGCAGAATGAGGTCGATAAGTGTTGACAGTTCATGGTGGATGTGTTTTAAAAAGAGCGCCCCCATTGGCCAACAGCGACACTCCGCTAGCGCGCTGTCATGTCACGTGCCGAGGATCAGACAAACGTGCACGAGCGAAATGAAAATAAAGTAACACCGCCTAAAAGGGAAGACGACGCGCAGACAGAAAGCGGTCCACGTTGCTCGCCTGCATTTTGTAATCATGAAGTTGCTGAACCTTCTGCTGAAAGATGTCACGCCCAAAATAGAGTTCTATTCCAGATTCTCGCCCTCGCCCATGTCCATTAAACAGTTTCTGGATTTCGGTGAGTACTGCTCACAGCGCAGCTCTGGGCTTGTTTTCTTATCCAGCGGGACGGAAATCAACAGGTGTGAACATGTGAGTCATACGCTGGGAGGCTGCGGGGAGAAAGTTAAAGGCATATTAATGCAGCATGTTTGTCAGATAATGTGTTCTAGTGTATTGGGAAGGCCCACATGAAGTCGTGGAGCTCTGAATTTAAGCAGCCATCAAAAAGGACGCAGAACTGAATCATACATGTCCGAACATGTCCGGTACATTTTATAAGGTACAAACAGTGTAATAGTGCCAACAAAGGTACAGTGTTGTCCTTAAGGCCCTGTCGTCTACCTTAAAACACTTTAAAAAGCTTTCCCTACGTAAGAGTGGTGAAAACATACTCTTTACGGGTCGTAACGTTTCCTTGAGAGACTACCTTAATGATGAGTTCTATGATAAAAGCTGAAAGGCAGCAGTTCTATTCTGACACAAACGCAAAGGCATAAGTTTGAACTCTTCAGTGCCTCGTAGTTGAAATTGCAGAAAAGTACAGGTTCTAGCGTGTCATAATGTGTCCTGTTTAGCTAACGGAATGGTCATCTTAAGCCATGGAATTAGAGGTGTTCTGCTTCTGTTTGTTACTCAATATCTAACCCTAATGTGAATATATGTGTTTTTGACACACACGTCCTCTCTTCAAGTGATCTTGGTCAATGAGTGTGCTAAACATAGAAAAGTATTTGCTGATATCGTTCATACCATAGCATCCTTTCCTGGCAAGGAAAGCAAATTACGGCAGTAAAGATGTGGACACACATTCACATGCACACACAGGCATGCATAGACACACACAAAATTAAACACTTGTGCAAAGTATTACCCTGTACACTGTTGTTCTTGTCTAGGTAGAGAAAATGCATGTGAGAAGACCTCTTACATCTTCCTCAGGAAAGAACTGCCTGTACGATTGGCCAATACCATGAGAGAAGTCACATTGCTTCCTAGCAACTTGCTCAGTCAGCCATCTGTCCATTTGGTCCAGAGCTGGTGAGGGGGCAGGGCTCAATAAGGGCGGGGTGGTGATAAGTGTGAACAATGTGGTGAGTACAGAAGCAAATTAATTTGGAAGGATCATGCTAAAATTGTCTGATCAAAATTGGCCTAAAATGCTGAAAGAGCCAAAGCTTAAATGTGATTGGCTTCAAATGTAGCAGAGAAAGTATGTTGCTAACCTTCAGCCTCTGTTAGGCCAGTATTATTGTGCAAAAGAGGAGAGTCATTTGTAATAAGTGTAAACTGAAAAAAATTCTCCCCAAGAACAAGGAAAGAAGGAATTTTACTCATGCAATGTCAGGAAAGCTGGAAGGCAGATCGTGCAAGGGTTGTATATATCGATCAGCCACAACATTAAAAACACTGACAGGTGAGGCGAATAACATTGATTATCTCATTTCAATAGCTTCTGTCAAGGCGTGGAATATATTCACCTGCAGATGTATAGACAAGGGCCAGTTTGTGATGGCTAGATAAGTGGGCCTGATAATCTCGAAAATGGCAGGTGTTGTGGGGTATTGTCAGTATGCAGACTAAAAATGGTCCAAGGAAGGACTACCAGTAAACCAGTAACCAGCTTGATTGTTAGTCGCTTTGGATAAAAGCGTCTGCCAAATGATTATAGTAGTAGTAGTAGTAGTAGTAGTAGTAGTGGTAGTAGTAGGGTCGCGTGGTGCCCAAAGCTCACAGATGGGGAGCAAAGGCTAGCCTCTCTGGTCTCTTTTCAGATATTGTAGAACAAAAATCTGTAAAAGTTAGTGATGACTATGAAAAGTGTAAGAACACATAGAGAATCACAGTTTGCTGTGTATTTGCTCTCTCAGGTATAGTCAGAGCTTTGAAGAGCTGCTAGAGTTTGAGGAGCGGAGACCAGAGGATCCTCGCACCCTCAACGAGTGAGTCTCTCCTTAGCGACCTACACTAATAAGCTACAGTCCACTGTGTTGGGTTAACATAGAACTAGTTATACTTTAATGATTCTTAAGAATTTAATTATATCATGAGATTTTAATATAGCCTTGAAAAAGTTTGGTAAAACCATATATAGCAGTATATATTACTAAATTCGTAAGAACATTATTTTGCTGTGGACACAAAGTAGAACACAGATTTTTCAAAATGTCTGCATAATTTCTTTACATGAAGATGAAAAGAAAATCATTCAGAGTGGATGAGAAAAAAATAGTAAATTAGAAAAAATAATGAATGTATGAAGATGTCTGAAGAATTCAATGCCTTTTAGAGCTATCTCACAGAAACCTATTATGTGTAATGCCTTGTTGCCTAAAAAGGTGTTTTAAGTAAAGAGTGTGAACAGTGTGAACAATTCTTTCTCTGCATATTACCCATTCACCAAGTGAAGCAGTGAACAGTGTGTGGGGGTGGTGGTGTTATAAGGGGAAGGTCCCCACAGAGTAAACTGAGCTGCTGAGAGAAAATGGTATAAGTCCAAGGACCCAGCTGAGCTTAAAAACTATCAGTCACTCCTGTCCTCCTTCTCATTCAGCATTACTGATGCCAAAGCTGCATTGTACAGCAACAAAATTTACTGCACATTGCTGTCATTGCTCAAAACTTTGCTCTCACCTCCTCCACCAGACACAAACCTCTCAGCAGAGGTCTTTGCCACTGAAAAGGTTATGGCTATTAGTAGCCAATTCTTTAATTCACACAGGGCCAACCTTTGTCACATTATACCTACTCAGGTCTCCTGATGCGTCACTACTGACTTGTGACCACCCCACTACGTCCGCTTGACCATTATCATGCATGTGGTTAATTCCTCATTTACCTCTGGAACATTTATTACAAGCGTCAGACACGCTTATGCTATGCCTCTGCTCAAAAAGCCCTCACTCAGCTTTGCTCAAGTTGAGAACGCCTATTCTTGTTGCTTCTATTCATTTCGAAAATCGCTGAAAGGACGTTCTTCAGACTTGTTTCAGAATTCCTCTCTCAGAATGACCTGGTTTTCAGTCTGGTTTCAAGACCAGCCATTGAAATGGCTGTGCTATCAGTGACTGAATCAGTGACTGATGCAGTTCTTATCCTTCTGGATATGTCAGCTGCCTTTGATCATAACGTCCTCCCATTCATCCTCTCAAACATGGGCATCTAAGGCAGAGCTTACTTTTGGCTTAAATCTTATGTCTATGGGCGTTCATCAAAGGTGTCATGGTTGGGTCTAATATCTCCAGCCCATTAGCTGCCCACCGGAGTCCCCCAGGGCTTTAGGGGCCCCTACTCTTTGCAATTTTTCCAATTCCTCAGACTCGATTATTCACGCTCACGGCTTCTCCTCTCACTGCTATGCCGACGATATACAGCTATACCTGTCCTTCCTGCTAGATGACGATACCGTCGTGGCATGCATCATCGCATCTATCAGACATATCCACATGAAGGATCACCAACTACAGCTAAATCTTCTGACAGAACTTCTGTTTATCCTAGCCAAACCTTTTATCTATCAAAATATCAATATAAAAATTGCCTCTTCACTCTTCACCCTGTCCAAGGTTGTGAGATATCTGGGTGTCATGATTGACAAGCAGTCTCTGACCATATTGCATCTGTGTCTCTGTTATGTCACTTTGCCTTGTGGATCTTCCAGCTTACACGGCAAGACCCTTACAGCTGGTTCAGAACGCAGCAGCTTAGCTGGTCTTCAGCCAACTCAAAGGTTGCATGTCATCACACTGCTGGGATGTAAAGTAACATTTTTTTTTTAGATTAACCACTATTTAAAACTGAGAATACATGTTGGTTCACTAGTTTTAGTAGACAATATAATGGCTACATTTCCACTGGAAACACTGTAAAACTATATGTCCCTATCACCACCATTGTAAAGAATTCTGTATTTGTAAGTCTCTCATCAGACCACGATGAATGGCTTTGTTTACATCTCCTTGACTGAATAATGCAAAGTTGAAATATTGGTGAAATTCCCCTGTGAATGTTCCATTTCTTCTCTTCTCCTGAACTCATCATTTTTCCATTCTTCTTCTGATTCTCAGTTTTCTAGACATTCTTATCCAGATTCGTAACAGACACAATGATGTGGTTCCCACAATGGCCCAGGGAGTGATTGAGTACAAGGAGAAGTTTGGCTTTGACCCTTTTATTAGCAGCAACGTGCAATACTTCCTGGATCGCTTTTATACCAGCCGCATCTCTTTCCGCATGCTCATCAATCAGCACAGTGGGTGCCCAACGTTTCATTCCATTTTTTTGTATGTAAGCACTGTAAAGAGCGCTTAAATTTGAAATTTGACTATATATCAAAAATTTACGTTTATTATGTAGAATGTTAATGTCAGATGGGTTTGAAAAGGCATCAGATGTCCTAAATTTCACTGTTTATTTACCTGTGTCCTATTGCAGCTCTCCTCTTTAGCGACGGCATCAACCCTGCACATCCCAAACATATAGGGGGTATTGACCCAGCCTGCAATGTGATTGAGGTGGTGAGAGGTATGGGCTTACCCTTAACTAAAAATCTACTAAAACTATTATCAAATTTAAATAATTTTTAAAATAACTCCTCTCTGCTTACAAATACAAATGATTTCTTAGCTTAATGACAAATGTAGCTAGGCCAAGAAGCATTTTACTTATTTTATATATTCATTGGTATTTCTGAACAAGTACTTAAATCCTTACTCTCAAAATCACACTTAAAAATAAAATGTATGTTTTACAATTGACCGTAATTTTTTAATGTAATAGATTAAAGTGTTCCCACATGTGCTTTCAGGTGTCACTACTCTTTTAGTCTCAGCTGTGCGGAAAGCTATTTGGTTTGTTGGGGATGTGAATGTCTGTAGTTATATAGCAAGCTATTATTTATTAATTCATTAACTTATTCAGAGATTGATATTAATAGTTTACGTGCCTTTTTTTGGATAACTTCCAATACTAAATGTAATTGAAAACCAACCTAATGAATACTCAAGTTTTTTTAATTATTTGGACCAGTCCTAGCAATAACTGAATGGTTAAATGGTTAACATTATTAACAGTGGAAGTAGGGCAGGTGTTCATTTAACATTATTCAGGTGCATGCATGTCTCCTTCCTCCTTCAGATGCATACGAGACAGCAAAGATGCTATGTGAACAGTATTACATGATGGCACCTGAACTACAGATCCAGGAATTCAACAGTGAGCTCATGGTTTATTGTTGCATAGATCTGTGTTATTGTGTCATAGATGTCTCTTATGTACATTTTGTACATTTTATAACTCATTATCCTTTGTAAGTCTGTAACATCTAACATTATGCATACAAAAAACTAGAAATGCCATGTCAGCAGAGGATAACCAAGCATCCTTTAAAGACTTCAGGTTCTACAACCCTACAACTGAAGCATACTCACTATTTAACAATATCTGACAATCCAATATTTTCCAGCCAAGAAGCCAAACCGTCCCATCCAGGTGGTCTATGTGCCGTCCCATTTGTTTCATATGCTCTTTGAGCTCTTTAAGGCAAGTGCACTTGGGTTAGGTGGTTTGGTCTCGCTTTCTTTTTGTACTGGGGTACTAATGAGTAATCCTGAATTTATTTGTAGAACTCTATGCGAGCTACTGTGGAGTTTCATGAGAACAGCCAGGAAGGGATCCCTCCTGTGAATGCACTTGTCACTTTGGGAAAAGAAGATCTCTCCATCAGAGTAATTGCTCCTATTTTAGAATGTTCAACAAATCCCTTAATCTAACTAAGTGTGAACATCATATGCTTAAAGCCTGTATGTGGGCCCACATTTGAATACCACACTCTCATGTCTACATAACATACTGATTAATTCCATGTAGTTTTGTTGATTGTATTAGTAATCAAATAATTAAATTAACCACTCATTATGATTGTTTTGTTGCTTTTTTATATTCTGATTTCTGTGAATAAGAAACAAAGAAGAAATCTACAAAAAGAGTACTAACATACAACAAAAAAGGAGAAAGTGCTTATCATCCATAGGTTTTCTGTAAAAAAAAATTCCACGAAGTCAAGTTGTGCGCAATTGAAAAAATATTAACATGCTTTTGATGTAATGTGCAAGTGTACCTCATGTGTTATGGAGAAATTCACTCCTTTGTTAGCTCTTGGTACAGTTTTTACCATCCCTTGCGATTTGTACATGCTACAGCCTTAACAGTTCAGAGATGTTGGGTGGAGCAGGCAGTGAGCATTTAATGTGGGATGAAGTCACTGTTTCACAGTGCTGTGTCCCTCCAACCCCTGGAAACTACACAGTTTGCTAATGCCATGTGTAGTGCCCAATTTGTGAAGAATGTACTGCACCGGATATTATGTTTATCATTCAAATTATAATTTGATCACTATTCCAGTTTAACAGCAATGTACTTTATTTTATTTTTTTAAGTAATCTGTTTTAAACAGGTAATTGTGACAGCCATAGCTCTATAGTAGTTACTTCATAGAAATTATGGGATAATTAGGCTTTAATATCAGTAACTGAATATTGTCTGAATGCTAAGTTCCCATTAAGAGTTACCTTTTCCTCATAGACAATATTCTACTGATGTTCTACATAAGCTGTATACTCTGTGTGCCTTTTAGATTAGTGACCAGGGAGGTGGTGTTCCCTTAAGAAAGATTGACCGTCTCTTCAACTACATGTACTCCACAGCTCCCACACCAAGACTCAGTTCCTCTCATAAAGCTGCACCACTGGTAAGCACACGACAAACAATACAGCGCTATGAGTGTGTGTGTGTGTGTGTGTGTGTGTGTGGAGGCTGTAACATTCCCCCTTTCCCACAGGCTGGTTTTGGTTATGGCTTGCCGATCTCAAGGCTGTATGCACGGTACTTCCAGGGAGACCTGAACCTCTACTCTATGGAAGGTGTGGGCACTCATGCAGTCATCTATCTCAAGGTGTGACCATTTTATCTTCAAAGTGCATACACTTCTGGTCAAAAGTTTAAATTGACTGTTTTCAGTAGTATAAAACTAGTTTTGCTGCAGATACATGTACAAGGTGATTGACCTGAAACAAGATACAAGCTTTCTATAATGCCTAAAGGAGAAAGAAGGAAACACACTCTCAAGGTTGGTCCACAACGAACTTAAATACAAATCTGAGAACCAATAGAATCTGAGAACTCAAGAACCAATAGAAACTCAGCTTATTTGCTCTGAGCACAGGGTCAGGTGAAACACATAACACAAACAAGACCATGTGCTCAGGCATTCACTATAAAAGTCCTCAAAATAACCCAGGAAACAAAACACAACAAAGGACGGCCTCTAGTGGCCGCCAACTGTAATCCTGCCCAGGCCTCCCATGCCTGACACTATGCAGCATTAAGAATGATCTCAAAACAACATGAATATCCAGAATACCTCATATTTGAAAAGTGATAATTAGTTTATTGTTTAATAACATTTACTGTTTTACCTAGTAAATGACTTCTAGTTCTTTCCATAATGTTTTACAGTCAGTTTAAATGTTAATGTCTAGTTTATAACACTTCAATTGACACTGCATACTAAATTATTATATTATTATTGAGTAGTACAAATATGTATGGTTCTTTTGCCTGGTTAAATAGTTCTTTGTGAAAACCTGTTGTGAAAAGTTCTGTAAATGTCCATTACCTGTCAAATATTTTCGGAACACCTCGCCTTTCAAAATGTTTATAACAAATGAGACTGCATTCTTTGTCAGTTTGCAGTGATGTAACATTAAATTAAAGCTGGATAGATTTTTGATATTTTTGTTTGGAAAGAATGAAAACAGAAGGAACAAATGACAAAAGTACAACATTTGTAAAAATACCACACCCCCACATATTTTATCCCCTTGTTTTCCTCAAAAGAAGGAAATGTGATCCCAGACTATAAACCAGCAGTATGAGTGTTAAGACCTATGGTTTTCTGTTTACGTCAATATCAGATCATTTCTCATTATGAAACAAAATCAATGTATTGTAAATGTGTTTCCAACTCCCTCTGAGCTCTGACAGACAGATATTACAAAAGAATTTCTAACTGTTTCTTCAGGCACTATCAAGCGAGTCTTTTGAACGTCTTCCAGTCTTCAACAAGTCAGCTTGGAGACATTACCAGTTAGGGCCAGAGGCTGATGACTGGAGCAATCCCAGCAGTGGCCCACGCGATGCATCCACATTCAAAGTCAGCACATGACCTGAAAAGAACGTGTGGTGCTGCATAAACAGAGTAGGGCTGGAAATGCTATTTCCCTTCTTGAAACAATTCATAAGCAAATGGCTTTTGTTTCAAATAATTTGATATAAAATTTGTTTAGAAATACTCCATTTGTTCTATATTGCTGAAATATGATTGGATAAATTAATGTTTTGTGACTAAGTGGAAGCTTAGACAGAGTGCCTTTTCATATGCTGTTACATCATGATTTGAAGGGGATATTTACTCACTTGTGTTATATATCACACATTTTAAATGCACACAGAAAGGAAACAAATTCTCTTTATCACCAAATTGACATATTAACTTTCTTTTAATATCTTAGAGAATCTCTTGGGTGGCATAGTGTAAAAAGGTTTACTTTTAAGAAAATACTCTGGCATACAGTACAATTTTTTGCATTCATGTTTTCAAATTCTTCTTATGTGGAACTGAATGCAGATTCCGGTCAGTGCTTTTGCAAGTTTTCATGGTTGAGGCAATGGTAATGCCACTGACTTCTGATTGACTGTAAATCCAGATTACTCATGGAATGATCAGATATGTTTTAAATCTGCATTTGGAAACAGGTTATAGTGTTTTGATTAACTATAATACTGTAGAAAGTAACACATGCCCTAAAAGGAGGGCTTGCTTATTAGTGCTGATGACTGGTATCGGAATTCAGTAATTACTATGACACAAATGTTAGTTATGTAGGTATGGGAGTGAGGGACTGAAGTGTGGAAGCACATACAGTCTTTTAGGGTTTGAGTTGTTAAATTGTGGCTTGTGAGTCTGGTCAGTTTAACCGGTAGAATAGCAGGGCAGCGCTGTTATCAAAAAGCATTTAAGAGTTTAAATGTCCATCTGTCATAGCCTGCATATGTGATTGGCTAGGGTGAGGTCACGTGTTGAGAATATGTAATCACTGCCGGTGACCTTATTTTAAGCTTTGCTTAATTATCTTAACTGCTTTGCCTAATAAAAGTTCTTTATAGCCTAAGCATGAATTAACATAATGATGTGGTATAACTAATGCTTTACAAATATGTCTATTTTTACAGGAATGTTTAGTTAATCATTTTTTTAAATGCTGTCATGTTCATTGATATTACTGCCATTTTAACTTAAGAGCTTGAGTAGCTGATAAAATCTCTAAAATGTTACAGGGAAACACCTGCTGTGATTTACAGCTCCAAGAAAAATAAAAGTGAGATCATTAACTGACACTAGTCTTGTTTTCTTTCTTAAAAATGTTAGTAAATATGTTTGTGGAATGTTGTTAGTGACCGATTTAGGTCTATTCCATTTTAAATACAAACAATTACAAAATTGTTTAGCTCATTGTCAGAATCAATAAATACCAGTCATATTAGCCATATATCAAAATTACAACAGTGTCAAGATAATGTGACATACAGTGCAGTGTATACAGTCAGTGAAACTGGAATGCAGCAAATACAGTTTTTTTTTACAGAGTGCTTTAATTCTGGAGAGTGAGTTTGTATTTGGGTGCACACACAGTTGTATGCAAAAGTTTGGGTTAGGCACCTCTAATCAAAAAACATCTTTGGTTGTATAAGTAATCCTCTTAATTACTTGCTGAATTTAACATATTGGAACTATATGTATAAAAAAAATACATACAAAAAGGTCAATTTTAAGAAACAAAAGCATTTCATGCAGTGCTGGGCGGTATGACCAAAAAGTTTTATCATGGTATTTTTCAAAATTATACCGATTTCATGGTATAGGACGGTATTAGAACTCCAGCGGCATGGATCTTTCATAAATGGTCGGCGCACAGCAAAAAAAGTTATTTCATAGGTCCGCCGTTTTTTGTGAATCATAAGACTTCAGACGTCCTCCCAGGCTTGTCTGGAGTTCCTGAGTCCCGTAGAAGTAGTTACATAAATTTAAAAAACATACAGTAAAAATACCGCTAGTGGCGATTTAAAGATGGGGTTGCACACATACAGAAACAACAAAAACGCCTAATTTTCTTTTAGTTGACAAACAAAAAAAGTTACGAAGCTGGGCGGGGCTTTTAGTTCCTGTGCAGAAGGAGGGGAGACGCGGAGAAGCAGAGAAACATTTGTGGACCGTAGCGCTCGAGCTGGTTTAGCACTGTTTTTACTCCTAAAATCAAATATAACTCAGCAAAAGAGTCTAAAACCCAGAATGAGCTTCTGCCAGGTGTTGGAGCTTTCTCCCACTGGAATACCGAGGACAGAAAGAGAGGGAGGGGGAGCAGGAGCCGAACCAGGGAGTGTGTGTTAGAATGTTTAGTGTTTTCTTTTTACTTCGTATAGTTTGCTGTGTTCTGTATTGGAATGGGGTCAATGTGAAGTACTCCGAGCTGCACTCTGATCCATGGTATCTGCTGTATAAATAAAGTTATTACTTGGCTAAAATATTTTTGCTAATGTATCCACTCTGTCGAACTATATGCCCGCGCCGTGACACGAAGAGCTAAACACATGCATGTTTCTTCGTAATACTGAGAAAAATGTACTTTTGGGATTTTTAGCCCTTAGTTTGGACTATCTTTGCCCCGCTTGATCCCGTTGACAGAATCAGACAACCTCGAACTAAACGGCAGGTATATTAATATTACTGTATATGAAAGTATTTTTGCGAAATTACATCCACAAAAAGCTAAAAATAAGAATTTGCACAGAAATGCACTCCCGAAAAGTAATATTTTTATGCTCTGAAGTCAACAAGCTGTTTATCTGACATTTTGCGACACTCACACAGAGCTCGCTCAAATCAAAAGTTCCGTTCCCCTTGAGGTGCAGCAGTGAAAAATGTCCCCTCAAACAGTTTCCAGCTGCTCCACTTTCCGAATGTTTTTTAGGCTATTTAAACCTGTATTGCGACATATGAAAAAATAATATCATAACAATAATAAAAAACGGTTTTCGCTATGAACAGGTATACAGCCCAGTACTAATTTCATGTTTTACTTTTTTCAATATGTAAACAACTGTATATAAATATATGTGGAATAAAATTGGGTTTTCTTTGAAATGTCAACTATTAAAAAATGTATTATATCTAAACTTATTACAAATACATATATAGCATTTAGTAAAGAAACAATAGGTGTGTGTGTGTGTGTGTTTAGTTCTCATAACCTTTAAGTAAGAGGGGTCAGTAAGATGGGGGAGAGCAAGAGCGTCCTCTTGTGGGGCTGCTGC
>JBBJLS010089157.1:0-22596 GCA_037577275.1 Bryconaethiops microstoma
TCTCTCTCTCTCTCTCTCTCTCCCTCTCTCTCTCTCTCTCTCTCTCTCTCTCTCTCTCTCTCTCTCTCTCTCTCTCTGGCACACTCATACTTTACACTCTAACATAAGCCAATCAGAGCTATTTTGATGCTGGAAAAAAGCTTCACATTCCACATCACTCCATCCATCACAAGTGATCCGTCTATTATTGCACACTGCTAAACACAGACTAATGAAAAGCTGTCCTGGGGGAGTATTAGACCTCACTCTTATCTTTTACATCATAATGCCTTTCATTTGCCTGCCAGCGACTATCACTGCCTGTGTCGTCGAGAGCTGAACGCGAGACTTTGGAGGAATTTTAATGAGCATAAAACCTCCATAGTGACATTCACCTTCACTCCATGGTCTTCTGTTCTCTGAGTGACTGACACTGTCAATAAGAGGCTGTACATCTTTTAAATAGTTGACATTCATCTCAACGGTCATGATTGTTTTGTGGGTCTGACCAGAGATCAGAGGTCAAAGGACACCTGCCCGTTTCAGTCCGTGAGCCCGTCTCCGGGGTGACCTCTTTAACCCCAGGGGGCGGAGTCGAAGAATGAGCTCATTCTCATCAGTAGAATGCCCTGATTACAATAAGTAGGGTCTTGCTGGAGGAGGCTGGTTCATGAGACAGGTACGAAAGTTTAAGTTACTTCTTATTTCTTACTTTCAATAATTCAAGAATGTGGGTGAATATGAAAATAAAGTGTCCAGTTTTCATCACCGTCACCCACTGAGAGCAACAGTGGCTCCAACCAGTAAGTGAGTCGTATGAGTGTAAAGCCACTAGGGCAGCTGGTGGCCTAGTGGTTAGGGAGTTGCCCCTGCAGTCAGAAGGTTGTGGGTTTGAATGCCAACACTGCTAGTGTCATCACTGCTCCCCGGGAGCCCCCCGTTGGTGGCAGCCCCCTGCTTCACTTGGTGAATGGGTTAAATGCAGAGGAAGAATTTTACATTGGTCACACTGTGACGTGTTCAAGTTATAAGGGGCCATTTTATATATATTCCATTTGCCATCAAGGTTTTCAGCTTCTTATTATTACAGCATTTCCCACACCTGATCACACAGCTTTTGAATTCATGTTACAGCGAAGGGGAACTGTGTTTTCAGTCATGTTCTACTAAATTTTCTGTGCAATAAAATCGATCTGTTGGTTTGCACTTATGCACGTAAACTCTCAGGACATGCTAAGAATCAGTTAACCAGTGGTTAACTGGGTACACGCTGATACATTTGTTCACAATTCATAGGATTTCTAAGATTAATCTGGTGTTTTTTAAAGATTTCAATCTGGTGTTTATAATTCATTCAACTCTCCAGCAACACTCTCTACTGCTAGACCAGGTAAAAGTTCATCAATTCACCACAGTAAACAAGAACAGGACCTGGTACAAGTTGTTTTTTTTAACAAACAATATAGCACACATTTCATGAGTCTAAATTGTAAGCGAAAGTATGTATGAATTTCAAGCTGTGACTTTTGAATTCATAATTTTAACCTGTTGAGGATGAAAATGTAATTAACACAAACATTTTATAGAATCTGTTACAAGTACGTTTTTTTATTTTTTATTTTATGCAAATGTAATACCATAAGGAATTAATGACCTTGACTTTCCTCATGCAGCATCCTAAAATCTACACTTGTGAAATCCTACTTAAGTCTAAGTAACAGATAAGTGATTCTCACCGTTGATTTCCACCCACAACTTAAAAAATCAGCAGCTTTAATCTTACTTTAACTTAAATCCTTCTATCCTTAATCCTGCTAAATCCTTCACACTAAATTCACAGTTAAAAAAAAAAAAGCAAGTAAGACTCAGGCTGCTTCTTTCTAATTTATGCACATAACCTCTTCAGGACACCCTGAGAATCTCCATTTTACTCAGACATAACCCTAACATGAACTCTTCCCAAACTCTTCCAGTCTAATAGCATATTCAGATACGCAGACGGGCTGGTTGAGGGGTCAAGCCCCCAACTTCTCCACTCTGTTAGCCCCCATTCATCAGAAGTAGAGTGAACCCAGGCCCCGTGTGCTACCTACCTGTCTACAGATGTTCCAGAAGCTCAAATCCAGCGAGACGAAAGCTAGGCTCTCCGGAAGAGGTCAAGGGTCAAAACATATCCCTTAACGCTCCTTGCACTGAGTGCAGATGGGTGGCGTCAGGTCAGTCGTTCCATGTGAAGTCCAATGGGCCTCAAAGACAGAAAAACGTCCCAGTGGAACGGCCGACGCAGACCCAAACCTGCACTTCCTCTAATCATTCACTGACCTCCTGAACTCAGCTAAACTACCCAGACCAGCATTATCCTCCAGATACCCTTTAAAATCCAGTTCAGTTCGGTCCCCAGCTACCTACCAAACTCATTCACCTGCAGCTGAGTGGAGTGGACGGGCAGTTATGTTCGGCAAAGCAGGATGTTGAGTTGATCCCAGCTCTCCTGAGGAAAGAACGGGTCAAGGATTCATCGAATCTGCGGTTCACCAAATGACAAAAGTCACTGCTCTTGCAAAACTGCCATCCCTCCTATGCAGCCCACCATTACCTACATGTATATTAACGCAAAAGTTTTGCCAAAAATCATATTGGTACTATTTCCACCATAGCCCAAATATCTTGTGTCTTAAGTTTAATATGAAAAGCAAATGTATTCCTCTATGTGCTGCAAAAAAAATAGATATTTAGCCTCTTAACATCAGTGTTGTTATCTAAAATATAAACCTCCAGCCTTATGTTTCTGTTTTTTAAAAACATGCCACTGTGACAATATCATTGATTTAGCAAACTGGGCTATGCTCGCAAGAGACCTATGAATTAACTAACGAGCAGAAACTAATAAAAGCAATAGAAAAGTGGAAAGCTATCGTTCCCCTCTGCATTTCTTAGGTCTGTGCACTGTTTTACTACACAAAATGCAACAATGGATCCTGATTACTCATTTTATCACTTTTGTTTTACTTCTTTCCATTCTTTTAGACAACTTTAATATATCAATTATCAAACACTTAATTGGGTAAATGGGGTAAAGTGAAAGAAGCATTTTCTTTTTGTCTGCAAAACACTGTACACTGCACACTGTATACTCAATAACTTTACTTCAAATATTCCATCAATATTCATTTTCAGTCCTCTTCTACTTACAGGCGTGGTGTTGGCTGGAGGTATAGAACCTGTACTTCCCAAAGAATTTCTTCTCTTGTCCTTCTTGAGTTAAAAAGATGAACGATAAAGAATTGCTATAAAACTACAGTGCATTTTTGTTCTCACTGGCTCACTTTGAATTCTATGGGTTAAAGCAAAATAAAGAGGTGACTGGTGTTAATCAGCAAAAGATGTCTGGAGTTAATAAAAAAGTAAGACTAAGTGTATAATCTTCAGGGATTTTAATATATGGGGTCAAATGACAACCCCCCCCCCAAATTGTTTGACCTCACCATCCGCCTTAAAAATTGCAATTCAACGACTGACCCTATAGAGCACTAAATCTGTAGAGTTTTACACGTGGAGGGACAAACAGAGAGGCTCATTTTGTCGACCACATCATCAGCTGTGTAGTGTTTGCCCAGATATCCTGTCAATGGCTCTGGTCCACAATTTTATTGGATTATTAACGCGGTGCCGCTTTCCCCCAGTACCTTCAAAACAGAGCCAGTGCTTTTACACCATGATGTCAAAAGCTTTATTTCCACAGTGTTTTTCATGTCTAATTTCCGTAATGGTTTAACTTTTTCCTAAATATTATCCCCTCCAAAACAGTACCAGAACTTTCCACTCTGGGCTGCACGCAGGAAATGTTCCTCCCCCAAAAAATGTTTCGAGCCTTCAGCTGGTGATATGAAAATGGAACGAATGGCTCTAATTAGGACAAATTGAATTGTATCGGGGCTATTCATGACCTTTTACCCAGAACCAGTCCCAGTCTCGACATTAGGTAATCAATAATTCAATGAAATGAACTTCACTTCCATAATCAAGCCTGGAACGCTCTCCAACTCCTACATGCTGGATGAATTAATGTCCAACGAAGCTACGTTTCTTTCACTGGGCTTGTTCACAGGTACATTTCAAGAGAAAAGAAATCGGGCCTCCTTTTGGGAGCTGTTACGAATCTGCCCTGTACAAACATCCTGCTGTTTTATATGCTTCCTGTGGCAAAGGTTGCAGCTGACAGGGCGTGACCAATCATTATTTAAACTCAAGATCTGACGGGGGACCCTGTCGTCAGCAGCACACAATTCAATTAGCTTAAAATCTCTCAAAGGGGACGAATAAAAAGGAAGGACGCATTCTTCAGGTTGATGGATTGGATTTGTAACAGACACAATATACACGTGCACATTTCACTTAAAGGGCAATTCCAGTGATTTTCAGAAATTGTGCATTAAATGTCTGTAATGCAAACATAATGTTGTTCAGACTAGTTTGTTGAAATTTTAAAGAATCTAACAAGTCTGCACTGTTTACAGCAGTAGCAAAAGGAACCAGACGTCTGAAGAGGTAAAGGCGTCTACGAGCTACTTTACGAAAGTCGGCAATGTGTTACATGGTAACCAAATAAAAGTAACTAAAGAAAAGTTTTGTCACTACTTTGTCAATGTCATCATCATTATTCAAAACCTCAGAAGATTCATTAAGGTTCTCTAGTCATTTTGGAGTGTATTGAATGGCTATATTTATATTTGCTCTATCACAAACCATGGTTCCTAGCATCAATAGAAATCCTTGTTTCTCTACATTTAACCATTTCTTCCCAAACCTCTGTAAAATACTTTTATTTTAATTGTACAGAAATGTTGAAATATTGGTGGAATTCCATTATACTTAGATGGCATCTGCTCTTTGAATTCCTTCATTGGTCAATCAGTTTTCCCCTGGGACCTCAGCCAATCAACCAAGAACCATCAAAGCCTTTTCAGCTCAACAGCTGCAGGGTTTTAGCTTAGGATCTTTTGATAATGAATCCGTGGTATTTTATCCAGCATGTAATGCCTCCACTAACACTGGAAAACACATCCTCCTTTATAAATCTAGTTTATAAAATAAGGCCTTCATCGGCTGTAAGAAGGCCCAGATGCAGATGTGTATTATTTGGATATGACACGCTATTTTGGTCATGCTTAAAAGAGCCCAAGGAGCAATAAATCTGAAACTTTACAATAGAGCATTGATGGGCAAAACACCCAAAGTTGGCCTTCATCATTCCGCTCATTCCTTCTGAGTAACACACCCAGAGAACCCCCCCCCCCCCCCCCCCAAGATGAAACTAGAGATTACGGGTTAATGTTTGAGAGAGTTATGCTGGCCAGGCACAGATCAAGCCCCATTTTTCAAATGCCAAACATGTGGACGTTGTATGTACACAGAAGGATATCGCAGGTCTTCAGACCAGCTCCCTGCTCAACAGAGTGTGAACATAACGATGGTTTGAAATGTTGTCCTCAGGCTCCAAACTGAGTCTGTGCTAATAGAAAAGTTAACGCTTTAGGCTTTGGTATTCAGTGACAAACTTGCAAAGGTTTCAGGAAGCCAAATCCACCATTAAAAGTTTACAAGCTCACTTTCTCCTGTTTTATTTTGCCTGACACGTGTGAGCCTCTTTTTACACCAGCCAATCACTGGATTTGTCACGTAACATGTTTGTCCATGTAGATTTGGCAAACAAGGCCGTGACATTTACAGTTGGGTGGTGGCCTAGTGGTAGGATACTTGCCTCTGGACCAAGAGATCGTGGGTTTGAATCCTACCTTCAGCACAACACCACGGGGTTCCTGAGCAAGACCCTTAACCCCAAGTTGCTCCAGGGAGACTGCCCCCTGTAGTTAGGGAATGGAATTAGCTTTGGATAAAAAGCGTCTGGTAAATGTACAGATATTATCGTTCTCTAAAACATGATGGACAGTGACTGTGCAAGAACAATATTGATGCCTACAGTTATTACTGACAATAATAAAAGCATTTAGTAATTGACTGATTAAAAGTGATTAAACCACCTTTTTTCACATTATTGTGTGTAATTAACTCATTGCATATGTCTTATTTCTTTAAAAATATTCACTTAAAAAGTGGTAGCCCCTCAATCTTATTCTCTTTCATACAGTTTGTATAGTTTTGTTATAGCTTTCCACTTTGCTATTTGTTTTAGTTTGCTGCTTCTTAATTTATCCATAGTTCCGAAGCACAGTGTGGTGTAGTCCACTGAAGGTGCTGAAACTACATTTTTAGGCAAGAGGGCTACAAACATGAATTCTACATACAATTCAACATGCAACATGCAAGCAGTCGGAGTCCAGACAGCACCACTACGGATTATTCTTATTCTGTGTTAACATGATGAAATATATCGTAAAGAGATAATAACTGTAAACAACTGTAAACAAGTGCAAATGTCACGCAAAGGCTTTGCCAAATCTCCATGGACAAACATGTTACGTGACAAACCCAGTGAAAAAAGAGGCGCAAAACAAAGGCTGCAGAAAGAGGCTCTTACGTGTCAGCCAAATCATATATTTAAAAATATATATGTGTGTGTGTGTTTGTGTTTATATAAATGCAAATATATATAAGCACATATTTAGAAAGCTCAAAACAAAATCAGGAAATAAGATTAAGAAAGTAGCTTAAAAAAAACATAGTGTTTATTATAGACCTGCTGGATAAAAACAATCAATACGATTTAAGAATAGAATTAGAGTGTCGGCTCATTTAAGGAAGCTGGAGTGTGAAGCAGCAGTGGAGAAAGTTCCATCTTCGATCTGGCCTAGACCTGCAGATTTAGCCAATAGGAGGGAGGGAGACGGACAGCAAAGAGACATCGCTTCACTTATGTAGTCCGGAACAGTGTCATGTAGTGCCTTATAAGCAGGAAGCGGTGATTTGTTTGGACGCCGGTGTGATCTTTACGTATGGGTCTAACACATATAAATCTGTAACCACCAATCACAGCTAATATTTCACATTGCAAACAGAAAATCATATTTCATCCTATACAAAAAAAAAACAAAACCCTGATTCAGGCCCCTCCTCCCCCACTAATCAGCAGGAAACCCCGCTACAAAACTCTCAAAAAAATCTACAATTTATCCACCATTATCAAAACCATAGATAAGGTTCAGAAACGTCTGTGACCAAGCAGGTGGTGTGAATCTCAAATTGATTTACAAAAGGCTTGGGCTTCTTGCTGGAAGACTTACAATCAGATATTACCTTACTTACAAAAGGGAAAAGTTCAAACACTGTGGTTTGTGCCTTTTGCAAAACTGGCTCATTAAACCTAACCAGCAGGCCAATCAGCAGGTCAGGATTACAAACACATGTGGTCACATGAGACTAGTGAAGAGACAGAGTGGTGAGTGTCTCCACCGGCTGTGATTTGACACAGCTATGTGTAAGTCAAGCTTTCCAATATTAATCTATAACTCAGCTCGATCATAAAGCCAGAGATCAGCAAAAGCTGTAATCTACACATATTTTCCCCCTTTTATTAACCTCTGGGGCAGACATTAATGAGCTTCAGGGGATAAATACAAAGAGGCGGAATGAATTAATGGCGATGTTTTAAGTATCAGAGGGTTAGTTGACGAAGGCTGTGATTTGCTAAAATCCCAAATGACGAGTACTAAATTGCGTTTACAGCAACGTAGACGTTTTTGCAGACTGTGAATGGAGGAAAATTGATGATAATCTATGATCTCATCTAAAAAAAAAAACCCAATATTTAAATTAAACGTTTGTGTGTGCTAGTAGTAGTAGTAGCTCAAGAGATATGTGAATTTAAAAATCTCATGAAAACTCATGGCATGAAAACTTACTTACTTACTTTCCTGCATTGTAAGCTCTTGAGCTACTTTCTAATTTCTTACATTTCCGACATTTTCTATCCATGTAACAGTTTCATTTTATTGTTTTATAGCCACCAATATTTCTGCTGGGTATTAGCGTCTCCTCATCTATCTATTTCAAACATTTGTTTCTTTATTTCTGTTTAATAAGCAATTATGGCCATTGGAGGAATTCATTTTTGTGTTTTTTTTTTGTTTGTTTTTTTTACTCCACCCTGTATTTTGCACCCTTTCAAAGAAACAGTCAAGCCTGCAGATTCATAAACTAGTTTGCTGATTTAAAAGGTGCGGTCCTCCACCTGCCTAGCAGATCTTCTGGAACAGTTCTTGGGGGTGCTGTCAGGTTTGCTCATGTTTTATACATACAAACATTTAGTAAAGCAGAGGCAACGTTTTTTCTTAGAGTAAATGTTTGCCACTCCATTACACTTTAAGAGATAGACACGGTGCTTGATAGCTTATTCACACTACGTCTTGTGATTTTCCACTCTTCCTGATGCGAATAAGTCCACTCCCATGGGGCTCCTGTTGCAGCGTAATTACTAAAATGGATATGACCCAACCAAACTCAATCAACTATATCACTCTTAATACTTAACTCTGGCCCAGTCCGTCACGTACAGGAGAAATGACTTCGACTCAAATCGATTGTGAGGAAAACCTATTGTCTTTCTTTGTGTGTTTAAGAGCTCGTGTATGCGTGTGTGTGTATGTGTGTGTGTGTTTGTGTGTGTGTGTGTGTGTGTCTTAATGCATTCATTGCAGCAATTGATCCACAGTAAGTGCATCAAGGGAACCATAACCACAGCGACACGCTGTTGTGACTAATTAAACTAAAGGCCAGTCTGAGCTATGCTAATGTAATCCTGTGCACAGACTGATTGATTCAACAGTGTTAACCTGTGATCTCTCTCTCTCCAATCCACTCAATTCAGCCCTGCTTATAGACAGATAGGCTTGCAGAGTTTAGCTTACACACATACTTCCTAATTAAAGCCTTAAAGCAAGGTTAGGTTAGCTTCAGACATACAGTACTGTGCAAAAGTCTGAGACACCTATACACATAGTTTAAAGGCACTTATCTCAGCAGTAAAGGTCCTTCTTTTGACCAAAACACAAGGTACCGTTCAGATAAATCCGATTAACAAGAAAGCAGAGTTGTTTTCTTAGTGAAGTGCGGACAGTTTTCGAGCTGTTCAGAGGAACACAGGTTTGGTTCGTGATTTCTCCTCCGTGCCTCCAGCCATTGAAAGTCCATCAACGGCTTGGATTTAATTCAACGGTGTATTGATCGAGCCAGGTAACTGCTATTGATTGAGAGTAACTACAAATAAAATTGGGCTCGCACAAAGAGAGGCTTGAAAATGGTTAAACAAACACACCGACATACATACAGCAAATCACTATCTTCTACTACATTAGTTGTGATTCGAGAAAAAATACCTACTGCCCTTCTATCAGCTATTCATGATCGTTTTCTCAGGCGCCTCAGACTTCTGTAACTCTGAAAAGAGGTTGATTTCTACTAGCAAGGTTTCAACTGAACTCTGCATGTAAGCTATTATCACTTACATGGTGTATATTGGAAAAAAAAGCAGGCAAAATACACTACATGTTTAAATGTTTGCAGACGTTTACCGTATATCACAGTGCCTCTGCTAAACAGGGAGGCCTGCTTCTACTTGTTCTGGGAATGCTTTACAGTAAATGATGGAACATTGCAGAAGCCTGAAACACACGCCCATCCATGTGACACGTATCTTATGCAATGAAGACCCCAACTGTCTAAGCACTGGTCCTATCATCGGGAGTTCGACCCTAAGCGATGGGACGTCCAAGAGAACGTAACTGAAGCCGATATAACATTATTCACTGTTGGTGTTCTCAGTTTGCATTGACGCCGTGTTGGATTTGTCGCAGAAAAGATGCTGTGATTGGGTTCATGTGGCTCAAAAGAAATGTGTGCATCATTCCAGTGCTGATGGTTTCATGTGACTAAGGGAGTCCTGGCCAGTAGGTGGAAATGGGCATGACTATATTGGCATAGAACAAAATACAGTAAGCTTTAACGTGCCGGTATATAATTGTTTGCGGTGCATTTTGTCCTGGTGTGCCACAGCACTGCAGAATCTACTGTTTATCCTGTTTATTCTGGTCTAACACTTCACTCAACTCAGCAATGCCTGAGTAATTAGCTAATGAGATGATATAGTGCAGGATGTTAAACTCTGCTGCATTGTGGCTCTTCATTACGAGAGCCTGCTGCTCATAGTGCTTATATCAACACAGTTCTCTATATTCTTCCATCAGCATTTTATACTCCATCTCGGTGTCTTACGGCCCTGCAGGCTGATAAACGGGTGAAGGTTGAAGAGTAACAACCATCCAAATGCAATCCCCTATGATTTATAAAGCTATCAGTGGTGGATGATTTAACACTAGAAACGTCCCGTGTTTATTTGAGCGTATAATTCTGCAGATGTATCGCCTCTAAATGATACGGAAATGTGATTTAGTGCCGCTAAGAAGCATCTCTAGGATTTCAGGGAACGTAAAGTCGATGATGCAGATGCTGCGTGTGCTGTTTCTCTCAAGAACATTTCAGTGTTAAATAGTCATTATTTAACACTGAAGACCTCAGACATTCAGTTACAGATGATAGCGAATGTCTGAGGTCTAATCAATGAACAATAAAAGTAACTTGAATTTAGAAAAAAATAATACATTCTCTACTGTTAACCCCTAAAAACTGTCCTGACCTCTATCACAATGAAAGGAAAAAGGTCAGTAATGTTATGCTGTACATTTGGGAATTAGAATAGTTACAGCTCGAAAAGATGCTCGGTTTTTAAGTTTCCAATTCATATTGATATGTATTATAGTATTATATAGATTGTATCAGTTATATTAATAAAGAGCAGATGATGGTAGCATCAAGTTGGGTAAGGCTTGTCAAACACTAAGATTTAAGAGTAGCTGTGGCTCCCAGGGGCCCAATCCAACCTTTTACAGCCTGTTTAACACTAAAGACGCAATCACTCTCACTGGGACACATTCTGTGTGTACAAATGTGTGTACATATGTATATGATTTTGTGTGTGTGTGTGTGTGTGTGTGTGTGTGTGTGTGTGAGTGAGTGTGTATGTGTGCAAGCTGTGATAGTGGTCATTATAATTAAACATACAAAAGTAAAATCTGCTCTCTTTAATGTAAAAAGAAAATATGCCCTTTTAGTTGTTATGTTTACCATATTTCTTCTTTTTTTTTTCAAGGCACACCAACACTCATATAAACACTATTATAAACAAAAAAAAATCTACGATAGGCAGGTATCATGCTTTGCCTTACGACTTCTTGTCCTCTCTTGACTGTGTGTCTACTCAGACATACAACACCAAGTTAAGCTGGGACCTTCAGTGGCCGTAGATGGGCTGCAAAACCGAGGCCTGCTGCTCACAGAGCTGTGAGTCATTTAATGATTAATTGCAAAGTAAACGGAGCACAGAACAGTGGAAACAGGCCAGAAATCCACAGAGAGAAGGAGCCACTGAGTCAAAAGCTTCAGACCACCTGCTGCAGCAGGCCTATACTTTAAAAATGTTCTCCTACATTGTTGTGTATTTATTTAATGTCTCTATTTTTATTCATTCATTTACACCACAAAAGCATTTAAGGCTTCTGCAATAGAAACTTTCTTACCTTTTCATTTTCTTGCCTTCCAGCACTGTATTTCTTTTGGCAAATCCAAAAACAGTTCTCATAAAATAATGATTTATCAATGTTTTCTTATTTCTTCTAAAAAGCTCTTCTGCAGAAAGTCAATAAAAGGTAGTTTTAAAAAAAAAAGGGTGGAAAATGTATGTTAGTAATGGAATTCACTCTGGAATTATTCTGTTGCTGTAGTTTCTTCCACATAATAGACTTCAAAATTCCAAATAATTATAATATGTCACCTTTTGCTATGTGTGTCTAATACATGTGTTCCATCAATGCACCATACAAGTGCCAAAATAATGGAAATGCTTGAGTAAATGTAGGACACTGACAGCTGTGTGTAGCGTTCTGCTATGTTTCCGTTTCTTTCCCCACGTGTTCGGTCCCGTTTGTACTTATCATGCCTCTCTTTACAGCTAATTTCAGCTTGTTTACATTTTTTACCCTTGATGTACAATTTATGCAAATTTCTGAATGTAGGTAAAATACTTAAGTAGGCTTAATGTAGTCCCCATTTTTTATGGATTCTGAAATATTTGCACATTGATTGAAGTAAAATTACAACAGGCCAGCTTAAACATAATTCACCTTTAATCACAAGACCATGAGTTCACAGCAACAGTCATTTCAGTCAACAAAGACCCACTGGAGACCACACTTTAAAGTCCTGGGGCATACCACACAAACACACACACACACACACACACACACACACACTTTCACCCATTCACCCATCTATCAAGCCATTCCCTTCATCTGGAACACATTCCACTTAAAAAGCGTCTCAGATCATTTGCGTGTGAGATGTTGAGAGTGAGAGAGAGAGAGAGAGCGAGAGAGAGACTGAGAGATAATGAATGAAAGAGAGAGAACCTGAGAGAAAGAGTGGAAGGGAGAGAGGGAGAGAGAGAGAGAAATAGAGAGAAGAGAGAAAGGAGATTGGGAAAAGGGGAAGATAGAGGGGGAGAAGTTTGGGAGAGAAGAGAGAAAAAGAGAAAGAGAAACACATTTGGGCAAGAGAAAGAAAAGTGAGCAAAAGAGAGATACAGAATAAAAGAGACAGTGAGATAAAAAATGAAATGAGATAAAGAAAGAGAAGGGGGGGGAGCATTCTGAGAGTGAAAGATTGACAGAGAGGAAGGAGGGAGAGGGCAGAGAGCTGGAGGGCTCGGAGACGTGTGGTCTGCCTCAGTCTTGCCAGTCTTCTGGAGTGAACTGAGGAGGAGAATTATCAACTGCTGCTAAATGTTTTATTCTCAGTGGTTGAATTACGAGCAGAATTTGGATGTGAAGGAGATGTTTAATGTAAAATCTTGCACGACTGAGGCCGAGGCTTTTTAGTACTGTTTCTTTGAGTTAATGCATGATAACAGTAGGTAATGGTGGCCTGATTTAAAGATATATCTATTGGAAGACATGGGTAAAAAAAAAAGCAAGTTTATAGTAGGAGAGGATGCATGACATATATGAGGCAAAAAATAACCCATTGGTAAACACTTAAAAGAAGAGTTTGCAGAAAAATCAAATATACCCAGATTTTTTACCCAAATGTAGTCGACCAGCCAAGACGTGTTTGGTGCCTTTAAGCTTTGAGTACATTACAGGACTTTTAGAGTGTCTTGCACCAACAGGGATTAAAAAATAATGCAGGATTAGGTTTTCTATTAAACCCAGATCACAGCTAATCCTCAATATTCATGTCTTTAGACTCCTAATTCAACTTCGTTTAAGAATAAAATTTAAAACCTCCTTTGAGGTGGTTTAAACTTCCAAAATGTATATATTATTATTATTATTATTGTTATTATTATTGTTATTATTATTATTATTATTTTATTATTATTTTATTCAAAGGAAACATTGTTACATCATTTTGGTTTTTCGTTTCTCACACCATTCATTGCTTTCTCCCAATCGTCAACTCTCACTGCCCAAGTGGCTACAGACTAAAATCAGAATAAAATCCATATAGTGGAATTATGTGGAACTATGAGACGAATGTGGCCAAAATAATGGAAGCTTATTGCTGTGCAAATTAGGTGTTTCTCTACCTTTTGCCCTGTGAATGCTGGGATAGGCTCAGGCACCCACTGCGACCCTGGTTAGGATAAGTGGCTCAGATAATGGATAAATGGATGGATGTATGAATGGATGAATGGTTGGATGGAGGGAAAATTGCGTGCCTAAATCATCACATTACTCTCAAGCCATGTTTATGTGGTTTCTGACACTGTGTGACACATGATTCTCTAGAACCATGAACAAAAGAATGAACCAATTACAGGCCACTGATCGCTGCTGCTTCAGCTTTTAGCTATTTTACATACTTTTGTCTGTTTTTAGAGATGACAGTGTGTGCAATAAATAAGCTCCATTATTTGTTAATAACAGGGTTTTAGGCATTATAGATTTGTGCTGCTTCTGTAATATTTTTTGTTGGTTTGTTTGTTTTAAAGGCTATGGAAATGAATTCCTGTCAGATCTGTTGATATGGGAAGTATTGCTAGCCTGAAATGAAGCATTCTGAGGCAAGATTGTGATATCAGTTGTGCGTGGCTGCAAATTAGTTTGCACAGTGCCAGAAAAAAATCAGCATGAAGAGAGACCGGCACCTGTGGAAGGATCACTGTGAACCTGGATCGTGCCCACATGCTGACGGCCTGCGAATACATCCATCACACCACGTGTGCGTAGGTCAGTGTGTGAGAAAGTTAATAGAAAAATCTGTAGGAGTGCAGGGGGAGTGCAGTGATGAGCCAAATCTATGGAGTTATTGTTTTTGTTCATACATTATAGGTGTAATTATTTAACTAATGATTACTTACCGACTTTGTTGCATAACAAATTATTTTTGCGTAGCTGAAGTTTGAGTTCATTTTTTAATAAAGAAACAACAACATGGCAAAATATAAAGGATGGATTTACTTCCCATTAAAAAAGGACTATTTACCGACCACTAACTATTCATTAAACTCAAATCATAATTGAACAAGTCACCTTCTTACAAATGCGGGTAGATGTGGTATGGACAGAAAGCGTCCTGAAGGTTGAACTAAATTTCTAAGCTACAAAGGAGAAATAATTAAAGCAGAGGTAATAAGAGGCCTTTTAAAGTTGGAAATAAAGTAGAATGATAGGTGAATATTTTTTTCAATAACACTCTGTATTTATTATTATGAGGCTCATAGATCAGCTTACACTTCTGGAGATGTTTACACAGGAACAGACAAGGTTTCATAAATGTTTTTCTTGTAACTGAACATGACAATGTACACTCTTTAAGAAAAGGTGCCAAAAAGGGGTTCTTAGGGCCGACACTCTCCCTAAGGCAGGAATTCCCAGAATTTTTCTGGATGCTTCTCTAGAAGTTAGTCCTGGGGGTTATCAAATATTCAGTGAAACAAGACAAAAATTCATAAATAAAAGGTCTATAGGTCTTTAAGCAATAAAAAAAATAAGGGTTTATTCCTAATGTGTTGCATATTTAAAAGTATTCAACTCTTACTTTTAGTCTAAACACATTAATACATTTCATTAATATTTAGTTGGATGTTGCACATGGTTCTGTTTACATTCTGTGTCAACGGGTTCAAGGTTGTTTTTTTTTTATGGTTTTGGAGTCAAAAACAGGGGAAGCGTATTTTTAAAGAACAAATAAGCACTGATATGTATGCACGTTTCTCAAGACGCGCTCATCTCTACGCTGCAATCCATCAAATTTATAAACCACTGCCCCAAATAACCTTTCGACTGAGTCAGAAAGAGTCCTTAGGGACCCAAAACTGACTCTTCTCCTACAGGTGTATTCAGTTCTGGTCCAGGTCAGATTCCAGCACAGTTCAGTGATCTAACTTCTCAAACTGATGTGTTGAGGATACGTTTGTATCATTGTGTGAGCAGGGAAATATTCAGAGAAAAATGTGCTTGGGGTTGGGTTGGGAGGGGGGGGCGGGCGTGGAAGGTACATGTATTCCACACGTAATCGAGATCACAGACCATCCGTTAAGATATAAAATTACGAAAACAAGTTTATTACGAGGGTGTAATAGTTGTTCTGGCAAAGAAAGACATGTTTGGGTGGTGATGTGACGTTTTCATTCCTGGCTTGTTAAGAGCAGCGCTTTACACGCCATGAAGCGAACTGATAAAACATATTATCTCATACTTTTTCCTCTTGTTCTCTTGTTCCCTTAACACATTCCTTGGACCAGTTCAATCAGATTAAGTCAAGGATTTGCAGTGGGGAAAATAATCATTTGCTCCCCTGCTGAATTTGTTGGTGCGATTGGTCGGAAATGGAAGAAATATAAAATTACCATCAAATGCCCTCAGTTTGGAGCTCCATGCAGTATCTTGTCTCATGCGGTGAGGATGGTCATGAGAAAGGTGAGGGATCAGCCCAGAGCTACACAGGAGGAGCTTCTTAATGATCTGAAGGCAGTTGGGACCACAGTCACTAAAGAACACCATCGGTAACCCACTACATCAAAATAGATTGAAATCTAGCAGTGCCCGCAAGGTCCCCCGGCTCAAGAAGGCACATGTACAGACAATCTGCAAGTGAACATCTAAATGATTCAGAAAAGTCTTGGGAGAAAGTGCTGAGGTCAGATGAGACCCAAATCGAGCTCGACATGCCGTTTTAGGTGGAAGAGAAATACTGAGTATGACCTGAAGAACACCATCCCCACAGTCAAGCATGGAGGTGGAAACATTTTGCTTAGGGATGTTTTTCTTCTAAGGGTACAGGATGACTTCACCACATTGAGGGGCTAATTGATGAGGCCACGTACCGTAAAATCTTGGACGAGAACCTCCTTCCCTCAACCAGAACCCTGAAGATGGGTTGTGGATGACACAAAGCAAGACAATGACCCAAAACATACTGCCAAGGTAGCACAGGAGTGGCTAAAGAAGAAGCACATTAAGGTCCTGGAGTGGTCGAGCCAGTCTCCAGACTTCGAGCTGCCAAGCAGCAGCCAAGAAACCTAAAAGATTTAGAGAGTTTCTGTAAAGAGGAGCGAGTCAAAATCCCTCCTGAGATCTGTGCAAACCTGGAGACCGACTACAAGAAACGTCCCTGCTGTGCTCGCCAACAAGGGTTTCTCCACCCATGTTTTGTTTGGGTATCAAATACTTATTTCACTCAATGCAATGCAAATCAGTTCATAACTTTTATGTAACATGTTTTTTTCTTGATTTTTGGTTGATATTCTGTCTCTCTCCATAAAAAATTAAACTACCTCATAAATTAGAGACTTCATTTCAAGTCAGCAAACTTACAAATTCAGCAGCGGATTAAATAATTATTTCCCCCACTATATATATCTGGAACATAAATTGTGTGTGTGCATGTGTGTATATATGTACTCTTTAGTTAAAAGGATGTAGTGGTGTGTTTGTTGTGTCGAGGTAACTGGCTTGTCATGTTCAGTCATCATTCTGAATCAAAGAGGCACGGCAGTTCTCAGCCTAAAGCCAGTTAGACTCTGCAGAGAGTTGGTACATAGTGTCACACAGTGTGTGTGCGTGTGTGACTGAGAGACACAGAGAGAGACCGTACATAAAAAATACAAATAATTCTGGTGTGTATGAGAGGGAGGGAGGGAGGGAGAGAGAGAGAGAGAGAGAGAGAGAGTCTTACTTTTGGCACACAGTGTGTCCTTTCTCTCATTTACGCTCCAAAAGGCTTATATGAACTGAATCACTCATGGCTTTAAGTTGCTGTCTGATTTTGGGCCGCTGCCCTCATTTCATTCTCAGTGCTGGATGTTCTGAGTTGAGTTCAATGTCAGGGAAAAAAAAAAAGTTCACCCCCCCCTTAACCTTTTTCTCTTACTTTGTGTTAAAATATTTTTGTAGCCATACACTTGAACAATGACTAAACAATACAGAGAATGTACTTAGAGAATACTTAGAGAGAACTCCTTTTCCATGGAATATGATGAAATATTTACATGGTGACGATTCACACAGGACCAGTAAAACCTGGGGTTATTTTTGTGGTTGCGTTGAATAAGGGCGAAATCTATTGGAATTTGTTCTGATGCCGGAGTGTGCAGTCTGTAAAGAATGCCGACAAAAGCGCCCTTTCAAAAATGTGCCTTTATTGGAAAAGTCGTAAATTGTAAATTTTTTATCATAACAATGCCATTCCAAAACCAAGTTGAAGAAAAGTTCTACAGTACTACAACAGAGTTCATCCAGCATCCAGCTGAGAAGCTGAATTGTGTCAGGCTCAGTTATTCTCCTTTTGGTTCACCCTCACTCACCCTCTGAAATGAAGAGGTAAAAATAATCACAAAGCAGGGTGGGTCCGCTGGGGCAGAACAAATGACAGAATTCAACGCAAAATAAGGAATTCGTGAAGAGTCGAATACTTGCTTCATATAATATTCCCACAATACACTTAAGCGTAAGGTAAAAGTACGTAGCCCATCGTTTAAACCCACTCCAGAAAGTACAGTTCGTCTTTACAATTCAACTGCTACGGTGATATCAGTGTGGCATTTAAATAATGGAAAACTGATAAACAGAATCACATAGCAGTGAAGACCATGGTCCTTTGCTTCTTCACCAAAGCACTTTTGGTACATTTTCACAGTAAAGGTGATGATTCTGTATGTCTTGTTCCATTTTTACAGTTTCATTATTACAGTAGTCATACAGGAAGAGGCTTGATGCAGTGTAATATGCCCGCATTGTAAATTATTTCCTAGAATTCAGTGTGTAAAACTGTGAAATACATTATGCCGGCTTGAACACGGTACATTATAGTGTCCTATGCACACACAGTCACGCTCTGATCATGCGATACAGTCCCTTCGCTGCTCGACTGTAAACATTCGCAGTGAACACTGAAACGGCAAAAGGAGGAGAGGTCTGTGAATGTAAACACATTCGATTTAAGAATGTCTCTGAATTGAACAGTGCTGTAGGGTTAAACTGCTAACTTGCTTCATTACTATTCCAAGTTGAAGTTTAAACTGCAACATCCAATGTAAAACAGTGATTTTAAAGCTGTGTTTGAATGATTGGGCTTCGATGGCAGGTTCTATCTCAACATGCATGCAGCACAGATTGCGTCTGCATTTCTTTAGATGGTTCAAAAGGTTAAACTACATAAACGAACACTTATATACTGATAATGTAGCAGATGAACACACTACTTTTGACAGCCATAGGGAAATGCTTTTAATTTTTTTTCCAAATTCGCGGTTTTTAAATGTTTGGCCCTTTCGATACGTGAAAGTGTAAAATGAACGAAGCTGTTTAGTCATGCAGTAACTGAGCACAGATCATTTGTCAAAGCTTCTCTCATTCGCTCTCAGCCTAACACTGACATTCAGCCTCTTTCTCCCTCTCTCACTTCTCCATTACTCCCTCCGTTTCTCACTCCATCTCCCATCATAATCCTTAATCTTTCCTAACATTGTTTTCATGTGAAATCATTACGGCCTGAATGTCACTTCAGATCGAAAGCAATCATCTTTCTCTCTCGCTCTCTGCTGTGAAGCGTCTTCCAGCATGTCTTAATTGATAGGTCAGCAGACTGAAGGCTTCGGAGCTGTTGAGGTCTGTGTGTGTGGGTGTTTGTGGTCATAATTATCAAAGTAGATTAAACTGTTCTTTGACGAGATCTGTAGCATAAACAGATGGGATGGGATGATAAGCACAACAACAACAACAGCAACAAAATAGCAGCAACAACAATAATAATAAAAATAATAATTGGTAATAATTAGGGGTGTCGAATTAATGTGTTAATTTTGATCAGTTAATCACAAAAAAATTTAACGCGTTAAACTCTGATTTATCGCATGCTGTGGTGACTCTTTAACCCGGTCCGGTTCTGGCCACAGGTGCTCTGTAAACTGAAGGACGCAGACGAGAATGCGTTGCTTGGCCCTGTGAGTGGAAAGCTTACGTTTAAAACTGGACCGATACGTATGAATGAAATACGCGAGACGCAGAGTGCCCCCCCCCCTTCGGAAAACATTACGCTACATATACCATCCCCACACCCCCCACCCCTGTTCCAACAGTGAGTCCCTCATACATTAGAATGCTTCTGACGCCCAGGCTTGTATGCACATTGTCTTAAACTGTATCTTATAGATGGACTTACTTCTATTATTGTTCCTGCTGAAGCATTTTTTATTGTTTTCCCTTCAGCAGTGACCATTACTGCACATGAATAGTGCAAAAAAAAGTTTTGCTGTAAACACTTTTACAACAAAAAATGTTACAAGAAAAAAGAAAGCTTGTAATTAATTCGATTCATTTTTTAATCGTCTGACACCCCTAATAATAATATAACCGTCTCTTGCTGCTTTGTTAGGAAATCAGTGTTTCAGGGTCCAGCAGTTTGGATATAATCAAGGTTTTTCTTGACCACACACTTACTGATAAAAGTTGCTTTGCGTTACTTTGATTTAAATACGTACATAATTCCTACATTAATAAAATGTATTACACTAACACAGTTTTGTCTTATTATTAATGTCGTCTTGTTCTTCATCTTGGCTAAAAAACTAAAAGAATTTAGGTAATTATAGCTCTGATATAAAATTTCACACTTTACCAGTGTGGAAAACGTTTTTAATAGTTTTTCGATGTTTCAGCAATTACTCTTCCCTAATTTATAAAGCAATGCCTGTGATGTGTGAATTGTTAATAGCTTGACTTCACACAGATGAGTCAGAATATCGCCCCTAGGAAACAATTGACACTTTTTATTGCCCACCCTGCTTGTGATACGCCTGATTTAGCGCGTCAGTTCATTCGCGTCTCTAAATGAGGATAAAGGGTTTGTTGCAGCAGGACAAATAATAAAATATGTTAAAAGTAAAGCTAACAGGAAATGGGACCCGCCTAACGTCGTCCAAACAGCGTGCATAAAACATCACACGCTTACCTGAAACTGTGCAGACCTGTCTCTAACTGCTGATGTGGTTTCTGACACAGTACAACATGCTGTCATTTACATATATCAGGCTTCACACCGGGGCTGCTACTGTATTCATGTGCTCATGCTTTTGAAAAATCATCCAAATTTTAATCAGAAAATGAAAACGCTGTGAATACTGATGACCCAGTGGATGTAGTCTATTGTAAAAAAAAAAAAGTAATCAAGTTTGTTGGATTTTTACATTTAAAAATTGGACATAAATGTATTTTTTTGCAGAAATGGGTACATGTCTAATTGCATATTGTAATGAATGATTCCTAAAAATTATATTCCAAAATCTGTGCACCTGAATCAGAACATCTATTGAGAATCAGAACATTAATGAAAGAATTGTCCATGTGACAAAATAGTCCAAGGACATTTGGGTAGGATGGCGATGGAGATTAGCCTTAAAGAGGATCTCTTTACTCCAGAGGGCCTTTATGCAAATACACATTACTGTCCTAGAGGCTTAGGAAGCCAGAAATTGTTAGAAACTATTTCTCTTTGCAGTAGGTGTATTTTTGCCAGGAAACGGTGCATTACATTTCAACAAAAACAAATAAATACAAACACAGTAAAATGTAAAAAGATTGTTTTAAGAAGCCTTTGAAATGTTGGAAGAATGCAGGTTTTGTTCCTTCTTCCTTCTGCATTGCAGGTATTGCATGGACCTGGTAAACTGAATTTGGTGAATGGAAATAAAGCTGCAAAACATAATTGGAAATGTAGGATATTAGCTCTTAAACAAAGGTTTGATTACAGCTGAAAACTATAGACAGTGGAGAGGTCTGGAAATTGTTCATCTTACACATACACAAACATTTGATGGGATGGTGATCTCCTATGTTCCGTATATGTTACAAGAATATTCTAAAATGTAAAAATAATTGTGCTATATTTCCGTATTCACTCACATTCCATTTTTGTATGGGATAGCTAGGAGTGGATACTGTGAAGTATATTTTTTGATGCCCTGTTTGCATACATTTGTAATTTTTAATAACCTATAATAAAACATAAATCAAGCACGTCTTCATCTGTCTTGCTATTAAATTCAATAACAGTGTGTTAATAAACATGAAAGCAAATAAACAAAAAGGCCCCCGAAGTGTTATTTTGTCTCTGCCAACGACAGACATGATGCAGCTGAAAATGAAATTTAATTTACTAAAATTTTCAGAGACCAAGCATTTCTTCACACATGCATGATCACTTTGATCACACAGTCCCGAAGGATGATAGTCAGAAAATTGATATTTTTGATGAAACCCTGCTTTTCTGGAGATTATAATCAGCACAGATGTCAAGGCGGGCCCTTGGCACTCAGCAAAACATTTTTAATTATTTCCCAAGTTTTAAGAAGTTGTAGAGCTAAGAGATTTCAGAATTTTACAGCAAATCTTTGTCAGGTTGACTTGAAACAGTAGGTTAAAAAAAGTGATGACTTGAAACATTTGGGTGCTAGATCTTAGATTTAAAAAAATAAAAATGTATATATGCAGTTAATGGTTTTCCGTCATGGAGGTGAACCATTTACCTTTATAAATAACGAGTCAAACATTCAGATGAGTCCACATATTACCTTCCGCCTTTACTAAAGAATCCTTGAAAAAAATTCTTCTATAGTGTAGTTCAGAATGAAAGGGACCATTTAATGGAAAATACAAGTAGATTATTTTTTTTTAGATAAGAGATGTAATGTAGTACGTAAGCAATGTTTTAAAATATACCATTTACTCCCAAGCCCATACTGTCCAGTAATGGAAACCAAGCTGTGTCATTTTTAATTCACTGTTTTTATGATGTGTTGAAAAAAACAAGACATACACATACAGTGCTGTAAAAAAGTATTTGCCCCCTTTCTGAATTCTTTTTTTTTACATGTTTGTCACACTTAAATGTTTCAGATTATCAAACTAATTTAAATATTAGACAAAGATAACTCAAGTAAACACAAAATGTAGTTTTTAAGTGATGATTTTACTTATTAAGGAAAAAAACTATCCAAACCTACATGGCCCTATGTGAAAAAGTAATTGCCCCCCTTGTAAAATCATGAAG
>JBBJLS010089167.1:0-22588 GCA_037577275.1 Bryconaethiops microstoma
CCCCCCCCCCCCCCCCCCCCCCCCCCCCCCCCCCCCCCCCCCCCCCCCCCCCCCCCCCCCCCCCCCCCCCCAACCCTTTTTACACTGAAAATGTCTGTATATTGTGAAAGTTCTGCTATTAGAAAATGATCAGTGACTTGTTACACATAGTTTAATTGTTACACATAGTTATTATAAATATATAAATTATGTTGATGTTAAATGGCAAACAATAGCAAGGATATAATGAAGAAACAGTTCACAATGCTGACTACACTGGTGTTATTAGCAGTGCTTTAAGTCTATAATTCATAACTTGCCGGTACAGCTTGCTAATGTAGATTCTCACTGAAAAACATGAAGTGCCTTTTTTTCTTGGGTGTTCACACTGGAATGATGCTTCTGGCTGCATATTCCACTGTTGTTGAGCAATAACAGCATGGTAACTGTCAATCAGTTGCACTAAATGGCCATTCTCATAATATGTATAGGCAGGAAGCTATGTCACTTGTAATTTTACAAAGTGGTTTGCCATTAATTGGCCAGTAGGCACCGCTAATAAAAACTAGCTAAAAATAAAAAAAAGGCTAGTTTTTGTTAACCCTCTGGCTCCCCTCATTTTTACTATACATTTATCTTCCTCATGGCCACTTTTAGCCAATTGAAACCCATGAAAACTACATTTTTTAATTCCTTGTTATTTACACTCTTAAATCATACAATTTAGGTTAAAATGCTTTCATTCAAAACTCAACACTTGAGAAATGTAGTTTTTAGAGTTTTCTTCCAGATTATGTCATTTATCCATTTTTAGCCAAGCAAGAAATTTTACATGATATTTTATATAATGGCCATATATTTATATATTTGTAACTAATATCAGTTCTTATCCTAAGTATCAAATATCTATTCCTTTGGGTTTTTTAAATCCCAGTTTGTTTGCACAATGCACTTGTTAGTAAACAACCTCAAAAATGGCCATTTTCTCTATTCTCAGTGCTGCTGGGGCCAAAAATGGAACAAATCTGAAATATGTAACTGATTTAAAAACAACACTGAATGCACAAACACAAAACTATTATCTGACATCCTTAAGGTCATACCTTTGTAAAAATTGTGTCATTCATTTGCGCCATTGGAGGTAAGCCGTCATACTCCCCTACTGGAAATTAGGAATATTATATAAAATTGCTCGCTTGGCCAAAAATGGATAAATGACATAATCTGGAAGAAAACACTAAAAACTAAATTTCTCAGGTGTTGACTTTAGAATGAAAGCATTTTAACCTAAATTGTATGATTTAACAGTGTAAATAACAAGGAATTAAAAATGGAGTTTTCATGGGTTTCAATTGGCCAAAAGTGGCCATGCGGGAGTCAAGTGTTACAATTGAATGTATGGAGCATATTATTGATATGTTTAATGAGTTGAAGTTAAAAATTACACTCAGCACTCAAGGCCCAGCTGTTGCTATTTTTTGTATTTTTTAAAAGGTGCACATACTTAAGAGGACCAACAATGCGACACATCTAGGGCAGCGGCCTAGTAGTTACAGCGTTGGTCTTGTGACCTGAGGGTTGAGGGTTTGAATCACAGGACTGCTAGTGGCACCACTGTGGAGCCCTTGAGCAAGGTACCATCCCACACACTGCTCCCCGAGCGCTGTGTTCCTGGCTGCCCAGTGCTTCACTTAGTGATTGGGTTAGATGCAGAGAAGAATTTTGTGCTTTTCACACTGTGTGCTCACGTATGACACTTTACACATTTTTACACTTCACACATAAAGTTAAGTGAACTATGTTCTTACGGTAAAATTGTGGGCCCAGGTGCTGCTGAAGTTCCTCATGGCGTGCAAGGTCAACACCAGGACATCCCTCATGTAGTCATACGATGAATCGTTCAGGTGATAGCCATTACTGAGCAGCAGAAAAACGAAAAAAAATTGCATTCACTCTTTGTGCCTCTACAATGCACAGTAAACAATGAAATGAGATGTTAACATGCATGAAGATAAATCAGTTCTGCAGAGTGGTATTTGGAGGAGAGAGAGACAGACAGACAGAGAGAGATGTAGACAGTGAGAGAGAGAGAGAGAGAGAGAGAGAGAGAGCGAGAGAAAGAGGGAGCAAACAGACAGAGAGAGATTTCAGCCAATAATGACTTTGATCACCATAACCCACATCTGAACTTAATTAATTTACTTATTGTCCCTGATGATCTCAAATTATAATTTAATCATGTTCTTCACACAAATTTGTGAATTTTTTAAATGATTGAATCATTAGGCTTTATCAAATTACACCTAGTCTTGACTACTAGAGAACAAGAGAAACTTCACATTTTGACCAATCATTTCAACTGACCACTCAGAACATTTGTTATTTTACCTCATCAACCTATATTTAGTTTTATGAACAGGTAAAAACTGAAAACAGACTCACTTAAAAATGTCTATGAGGATGAAGACAATGTCTTTGTTGACATTTGTCCCGTTCTTAATGGAGAAAATGTCATTTGGAGTTCCACATGTGATGAAAACTAGACGAAAGCAGAAGACAATAAAAATCATGATCACCTTGTAGTAGCAATTGGTCGATCCTGACATGCTCAACTTGTCTCAGATGTGATATCTCAGTGAATTGTTTACAAAGGCAAGAACATCACAGAGTGTGAAACATTAAATGGAAACTTATCCCAAAATATAAAAATGTATATTGTGAACTCATGGATTTCATGTGGTTGAAAGCTACTGGCGCACATACAGAGGTCAAAACTGGAACTGCAAACTACAGAAGTGTGTCTTTTTTAAGCCATGCAAAAGTTTGTTTTCTTTAAATATCAGAATGTCTTAATATTTTTCCACAGCACAAAGTATGCTTAAGATTAGTACAAGCCAGGAGACTGCGAGTTTGACCCCTGGTGATAAGATGTGGTGGAGCTTCACATGACTCAGAGGAAGGACGTGCTAGCATTTACTCTCCCAGTGTTGGAGGTATTGTATAATTGGGGAGTTTCTGGCTAAAACGTGGCACTGGACACAACTGAATTGGGCAGGAAAATAAGGAAAAATCAAGAAAAAAAAACAAAAAACAAAGATTAGTACAAACAAGACCTTGAAGGTACCTGCAGGTGCTCTCCTCTGTCTTTTGTACTTCAATAACATTCGCAGCCGAAACCAATATGGTGAATTCTTTGCTTTAAGAGACAAGGCACTGCCATAATAAGAGCCCCAGAAAGTAAACTAGAATGGTATCTTAATATGTCGAGGGCTATTTTTTATATAACTGTTTTGTAAAGAGTTCCCTAAGGTGTCAGAAGCTGGTTAGATCACCAATGTCAACCCTATTAGCAGTTGCACTAGCTTCCACTGCATGTTGTTGCTAATTTTCACACTGAAATATGTTTTGTTTGACTCTACATGCGTTTCCATGTAACCGTGTTTGAGCAGAACAGTGCAGTGTATTGTTTCAGGTCAGCCAATACGTTAAGCTAACTACCAAACAGATTAGCTGATTAGCCAGGTTAGATACTTTAGATTCCCATAAAATGACAACAAAGACAAGCAAATCCTTAACAGTCTTGAATGACCTACAACTAGTTCCTTTGTTCCTTGTTTGGGTCAGTTTTTGAATGTGCCATGAAAAAAAGACCTTACTGTGTGACAATGGGAAATAATACATGCTACATTACTGTGTCTCAGGCCAGCCAAAGACTTTTTAAATGATTTTTTCTGGGCAGTAAGTGTGTTTGCTTGTAAAAGCATTATATAATATAATAATAAGGACATATAACAATTAACAGAGTAAAAAGTAAGGAGAATGTTTTGTAAAAATGTAATTGATGTGTTGTTCTTCTTGTTAGATAAACCCAGGGTTGATTCCTAAGGGCTGCTTTGAAATCTTAGGCCACAATGACAAACACACACCAGTATAACGGAAGTGAGCCAGTCGTGTTGGATCATTACTCACTGTTGCTGTGTCGGTTAGGATCCGAGAGAACAGGGACGACTTCCTCTCTGCTTCGGAGCACCTTTCTATTGACCTGACCAGAAAACTGAGCCGTCGCTGCTTCCAGAGCATTAATGTACCTGCAGCAGAACAGAGTCTCAGTCAAACACCTCTGTGTGTGTTTGTTGTGATGTAGTGCTTGCAGTGATTTAGGCTACAAGTTACTACTTTAAACTCAGAGTGTCTAGTCATTCATTATACTTTCCATCCAACAGAAAATACCTGTGTAGTTCTGAACTAGGCTTTATTACAGCTCAGGAAACCATCCCTAAGGGTCTGTATGTGGGTCCAATACACACAGTTACTGAACAGGTTTAGAACGGGTCACTTGTGAATTTGGGAAGATGTAAATAGAGAAAGTAAAAGAAAGCGACAGAGAGAGTAAGAGATAAAAAGAACGAAAGGGAGAAAAAGAGATAGCTGGAAAAGAAAGGCAAAGAATGCAAGAAAATAGAGAAGAAAACGGAGAGAGAATAGAGAGAGTTTAAGAGATAGAACACGCTGAGTGTGAGACAGACACAGGGAGTGTGTGTACCAGAAGCACTCCTCTGAGATGTCCGTCGTTTTATAGATGTACGCTGTGCTCCAGTGTGTTTTTAAGCCGGACCGGGTAAAGTTCCAGAAGTGAACAAAGAAGTTGGAGATTTTGCGTGCCGGAGGCAGCAAACGAGTCAGTTTCTCCTTATAGTCACATGACAGCCCGAAACTTCCCGCTGAAATTACTGGTATGGTCAGAGTCAAACCCACCTCCTGACTAAGAGACACAAAAACACATACACTTATACCATACATATACAGAAACACATGATATCATTACATAACATTACATTCATTTGGCAGGCATGTTTATCCAAAGCAATTTAAAGAAACAATTTAAGGGAACACTCAAGTTTGAGGACAGTGTGAGAACCAGAGGAGTGTTCTAAGTGCTAAAATCTTTATGTAGGGATTACTGCATTAGGAGTGCATTAGAAGAAGAGGTGCTCTCTTAATAGATGTGTCTTCTTGAGGTTTTTGAAGATAGTGGGATTCTGCTGATCTAGTCGTCTTTGGCAACTCATTCCACCAGAAGGGAACCATGAGTGATATCAGACTGGTCTGGGTTTGCCTTGTGAGTAGGGACGGCAGAGCCAGATAATGTTCCTTAAAGGAGCAGAGGGAGCGAGTAGGAATATAAACCTGAATGATAGGATTAAAGTAGCTGGGTGCAGAATTACATGTCACTCTGTAGGCAAGAGTTAGTGGCTTGAATTTGTTTTATCTGTAATATCTATAAAAATCTATTATATCTATAATACCTGTAAAATCTAGTAATCATTTAAGTGTGATGGAAAGCCTATCAAAATTTTTTATTACTGTGTGTTGTGGAAGGCCTGACCAATTATGGATCCCTGATTCATAAGATGTGAGATCCGTGTACCATAACTGCAATGTGTAACAATATAATCACAGCCTTTACTGTTTTGTCTGTATCCCTCAGCCCTCATGTGAACAAAAAAACCAAACAAGACTCTAGTCAGTAAAGGAATATAAATCTGTATCTTATTTTAAGGTTGTCCTCAGCTGGACCTCTCCTTTTTCTCCACACATCTGCCAGCAATTACTATAGTCCTATAAATATATAATACTATAAAACTCTATTTGCGTTAATTGGTAGAGGACATCAGCAGTAACACACAGCATTTAGAGTATTTAAATCCAGCTCGGCATATTGTTTAAATAGTATATATAGAGGATTTAGTACAGAGTATTTTCCAGAGTTTTATTTGATTTTGACTTCTGCCGGGATTCTGATTTTTCTGATTCTGATTGGATTCTTGCTTAGAGAGAATGCTACACCTTCAGAACAGGTGTTGGTGCTTTAGTTGGCCACAATCAAAACGTTCAGTCAACATGAGAAGAACTGTTCTTAATCTAGCCATCAGCTAAACAACAGCACTGTTTAACATTCAGCACTTACTGTGAGTTGGTTTGGTGTTTATTACCGTATATGGCATTCACGTTTTGAAGTCGCTTTGGATAAAAGCTTCTGCTAAATGCCGCAAATGTAAATGTTTTTGCGGAAGCTTTGATATGAAAGAAGTGGGTATGGCCTGAGCCCAGCTTGGATACCAAGCAAACCAGGGTGTCTTACATTTTCTCATTTGCAATCACATCACCATGTAACTGGGACCTGGATATCAAGTCTGTTTATAGTGGCAATAAAATCATGAAAAAGAGGTCAAGGTCTACAACAGAGTGAGCCTCTGAGCTCTTTTACCAGGATAGTTTGTTCAAGATCATTTAAAAATACATATAAAGAAATGGATCCGAACAGATGGAGAGTTATGATTATCAATGTATATATACAGTATACTGTAGACCATCATCATCCTTTCACATAGGGCCACACATCAGTCTTCCTTCTTTCTTAGAAAGTTCATTCAAGACTTGTTTTAATTTTCCCTAGATTTTCCTGTACATACAAAACCAAGCGTGTAAACAGAACGCAGCTGCAGAAACAGTGTAGGAACAGTGTTAAATATAGTTGTGCGATCGACTGATTGTACATTGCAGAAAGCGGTAGTTTATATGGTAGTTTGACCTAGATCATAGATGTACAAAATGCAGCCATTTGTAATGCATAAATTATAAACGTGGCACTTTCCCATCATGTTTGTCCTTATTGCTTAAAGCGGAAATTGAAACAAATGTGTCATATCAAAGCAAATTTGGCCCTATTAAAAGAGTAAAAAAAACTTTAAAACTTCCACATCTACTTCCAGTCCCCACTGACAACACACCTGAGCAAATACTATCATACGCACGTCCATATGTCCATGACGCTCACTCAGCTTTTACACTGCATTTTACGGGCTCTGAGAGAAAAAACAGGAGTGCTGTAATTTGAGTCAGATATGTTTATCAGTTGGACTCAAATGAAATGGAATGTTGCATCAAATGTCAAACAAAATTAGTGTCAAAACTGAAAGAGAAAACTGTGCGAATCCGATAAGTATAATTCGTTTGGAAATGATGCGCACACTAGTGTCTCATTCTATACTAAGAAATACGGACAAAATCCCACACATGATCTCCCAAAGGATTCTGGAACTCAAGCTTTGATGCATACCCACATATGTTTTACATGTTTTTTTTTCTGATCATCACTTGAAAGTACCGTTTGCTCTTTATACTGCATCAAAATTTTAAGATCAATGGACCAATAAAAAATTATCCAAGATAACCTGGAAAAACATATCTATACATTAACTTACGTTTCCTGTGACAATGCAAGGAACAAAACAAGAGAGAGGATCAAGAACAGAAATATCTGTTTTTAAAACTAATAGTTTGGGCTGGGCAGCCATTTTTTGGTGCATGTAGCGCTTGTGCTATAACAGTACTGTAGCATTAATTCAGATTCAACATAGCACTGAGATAACAAAAAACACATAAAACACATCAAAAAGTGTTCATCTCACTAAGTGGAACAAACCGTCATTGTAACTTTGAAAAAGAAACAAGCGCTATGCAAAAGATCTGTGTTACATTCCTTTTCTCCGCAATAATTCTCCACAAGGGGGCACTATTGGCAATGGAGAAGTCTTTCTCTGCATCTCTGAGAGCTATGAAGAATGCAAGAATGTTTGGAGCAACAAATTTCAATATAGGGAGGTTAAATAGTTTATTCTATGAAAGCTCAATGTTTTTAAAAATATGTTTTTTTTCAGTTACTTGTGATGAACAGGCTAAACATAGTAAATAGGATGAGAATGGCAGAAGACAGTGGACACAGAGAGTGTTCCTTCACTTCTGAATCCAGAGCTCTGCACACATTCTATTGGTGCTGAAATAACCTGCGGGACTACAGGCCACCACCATAAAAACTAGAACCTACACTTATGTTTGTATGACTGCGCACACCTGAGACAACTTAATTCTACATTAATAATAAGTTATCAAACATCATTTTGCTGTTTGTGAAACAACATTTGACCTGTTGTTTGATGGGCTGTGCTGGACAAAAGCGTTTTTTATTGCAATTTTTATTAACTTCATAAATCTAATCAATCATTAATCACTGGTGTGTTTTATAATGCTGCATCAACATCTCAGATTAAATCACTATAGTGAGCAGCAGCAAAGAGCTTGCTGTCAGGGCTGAGTGTGAAGCAAAGAGAGTGTGAGGCTAAAAAAAGGAAAGAATACTAATACTCACTCCACCAACTGGAACGTAGCATACGTGCAAGACGGTCCAAGCATGGCACAGCCAACTTGACTGGTGTTCTTAAAAAAAAGAAGAAGAAAGAAGCACTAAGACATGCAAAATCAATGACAATTAGCACACAAGTTGGATCTTTATGGTTCTCGGCTGAACATCCTGCAAACATCTTTCCAAATGTTTATTAACAGGAAACTCCAAGACAGCAAAAAAAAAAAGATCAGGCCATGCGTTATTTTTCTTTTTTGTCATTTTCTGTACTACATAACTGATAATTGCATAATCACATAGTTAATAATTCACCGTACTGTGAAAAATTTTGACTGTAAAAATGTAGTATTATTTATGGAAATACAGCCCATTTATGAGACCGAACCTCTGAGGCATTTACACAAAATGTGGAAAATATCCCAAGTCTGTAAATAATGAAAGCTGTAATGAATTAAAAAAATACTGAACATCTGATATCATATTTAAATGCTGAGGCTTCTCTTCAATACGTTTGTTGTATAAAATGAATTTTGACCTCATGGTACCTAAGTAAAAAAACAGAGTCTCTGACTTTTGTGCTGAACTATAGATTTACATTAATTTATGTAAACAAAAAGACAAATTGTGGCAGAAATGTTTTTTCCAGTCCCCAAATATAACTGTACAGACAACAATAACTTTTAACCACAGTTAATTACTAATTAAAGTTTAGAATCCACATCGTCAGAATTTATTTCACTCAGTGACAAGTGAGAATAATGAATCATGTAAATTAATAATGTAAATCAATTCATTTTTGAATGTCGTTTAATGTATTGAGTCATATATTGGTGTACAGGTCTTTCCAATCGATACATTTAGAAGTATTGGCGTATTGAGTGTATTGGTGGTGTCAGGACTTACGTGCAGTGATTTGAGAATCTCCACTCCCTCACAGCTGCTGCTCCCGCAGCCTCTGCGACGGTAATACGTCGTGTTGAAGCCATTTAACTTTTCCTTGATATTGAAGTTCAGGCCTGTGGAGGGACATTTACAAGATTCACAATGTACACTCACATTTCACACATTAACATTATATTAATATCATTGCTGTCTGACAACAAAACACTATCTATCTATCTATTTTTGTCTTTTTTTTACTTTTTTGAAGCACTCACTTGAAAACACCTGTTGCCTGCACGGTCCAAAATGAATTTTTTTACATTAGAAGTCTAAATAATCGTTCACTGTAAAGTTACCATTTAGGAGCTCCAAGATTGTGTTTGAGGATATATAACACAACCATACTTAAATGTGTATTATCATTTTATTTATTAAGTTGTCATCATACCTCATTGTTTTTTTTCCTCTGCGGAAGAAGAAGAAAAAGACGAAGAGGAAGGAAAAACATGACAAAACAGTTGCTTTAAAAATTACTCACTGAAGCTCTGCTGCTGTTGTGTGTGTGTGTGTGTGTGTGTGTGTGTGTGTGTGTGTGTGTGTGTGTGTGTGTGTGTGTGTGTGTGTGTGTGTTGGATGCTCGACTTCACCTCGGAGCTTCATAGCACAAAAAGGACTATGAGTAACCATGAGCTCCAAGGTGAAAATAACAACAAAGTTAAGCCCAGTGCTGTATGAACACTGACAAAGCTGTATTAACAAAGTGCAGGATTAAAGATATACTATTTAGTCAGCAGAGTCAATGTTGTAAACTACTATGTTTAATTAAAGTGTATAATGTAAGAAATGAGCAGGTTAGATAATGGGGAATACACACAGCTGCTTGATACCCACCTTCCTCCTGATTAATGATGTTTTCCTCAGTTATGGCCTTTTTCACAGCTCCTGCCACATATTTGAGGCTCCACATTGAGTCCTGGTCCTCCAGCAGGACTATGTTTAATGTGACCGGCAGATTTCTGCACCTTTCTGCATCAAAACCAGCAGCAAACGCCACCAGCGCAGAGCAGCAGCCCAACCACAACAAACTCAGCATGGCTGGAGTGCAAGAGAAGAGTCAAAATGTTATTAAAATAACTGACCCTAATTTAAAGTCGTCCTACATAAAAGAATAGTTCTGTTAAAAAATCTAATGTACAACATTTTCCACTTTCCCCAGGTGTAATTAATGAGCCAAGACATGTGTCCTCTGATTTAACAACTACTGTATGCTCCACAAGTCTACACCTCTTTAATGAGGATCTGGATGTGGTTGAGAGACATTTTAGTGAAGTATTTTTACAGAGATGATTTAGCAAATTCAGTGACTATTGATTTCTAGTGTTTGTTAGCAATGTTGGCCTTGCAGCACCAGTTCTGGATTAAAAAGCAACATTTGGACTCCAAACATGTCTTGGCTGGATAGCTACATGGAAGTGGAAAAAATTGTGTAAATTCGATTTTTTACTGAACTGTTCCTTTTACGGAAGTCTGTTTTCATTGGCCAGGCTGTCCCTTCTTTTCAAAGAAAAAGGCTAGTGCTGTAAAAACTAGTCAAGGTCAAATGTATACCGCTTCAACCTTCTAGACATATGAGTTCCCACCTGTGGACAGAGGAACCTAAACCCATGCAGTTACTGTGAAATAATGTCGCAGGTTAAGTAGTTACCTAAGGACAAGCCAGAGAAAAAGTCTGAGGGACAAAAAACCTTTAAAAACTCTCTACAGAACTGCTGTGGAACCCCTCAGTACATCCAGTATCTGTAGCACAGGAACCACTTTTTCTTTTTGGATCCTTTTGGTTCAGCATGAAAGAATAAAAGTTAAAAAACTACATGTGTGAGCAACAGCAAAGCTATTCGGGAGCTGAACACAATAAAAAGAGTCAAATTGAACCACATAACAAGAACTCAGAGCTAAACATAAAGAACTGAAACAGGACTGAGTGGAACATAGACGAGTTTTCTCTCACACTTAAGGAAAACTAAAAGTGTGATCATTTGAAAGTCCATTAAACATTTACTCAGGTATTGTGTGAAAGTGACCAGTTTGTGCTCACCTCGGATGAAAACTCCAACATCTCTCTGGGTAAAAGATCCTCTTGGTGACAATAAAATGTCTCTATTTGTTCAGCTTTCTCTTTAATCTCACAAAATAACAGAAAATAGAAGCTTTTTTAATTTCCTTCAACGCCTCATCTATGGACAAAGTAACTCGACAGAAATGGCAAAGTCTGACATGTTAATCAACAACTTCACACTGAGACGTCAGTAGGAGGGTAAACTAATTTACATATGTCGATTTCTCTTTCTCTCTCTCTCTCTCTCTCTCTCTCTCTCTCTCTCTCTGATGTATGCTGTTGGGATATATTTAATATTTTATAAGCAGTGTTAATTGTCAGTAGTGTTAAAAGTGCTTCATAATAATACTAATACTAATAATAATAATAGCATAATAAAAATAATAAACAACACTGGCTATTTTTGGATGTGCTATAGAAGTGAAGGGTAGAGTCTGCATGACTGACCAGCATACAGATCTGTTAAAGTTAGTAATCTCACTGAAAGTTCTTCCCAGCAAGTACAGTCTGTCTAATCCAATCCACTAAAAAATAGGAGCAGAAGAGTGGCTCAGTCTCAGGGCCACAAAGAGGGCAAAGGTCTGGCAGAGCTGTAAACTGCATGATTGGTGTGTGACTGATGAATTAGTGCGCTATAAAAGTGAGCAGACTGTACGGCTGTAAAACTGTTTGTCTGATGTTCATAAACTGTTAAGATCCTCTTTTTCTGAAGACTAGTGGGACAGACAGAGGGTGGATCATTGAACAAAACATCCAAGATAAATGGGCGTGTGTTTAAGGACGGAAGTGCAAGCAAGTTATGAAGCATTTAACAGGTTGCTGTTATCGATTCATACCGCTAAACCTTTCCCCAGCACTTAATCTGTGCCTTATGGTCCATTTACAAGTTCCATTAGTGTCGTGTTTCTGACGGAGTCTGTAATTCTGATTTTGATTTTGACTCTGATTCTGATTCTGATTCGGACTCTGAATCAGATGCTGTTACTCTAATTACAATTCTGACTCATATTCTGACTCTACTGCTTCACTTGGTGAATGGGTTCAATGCAGAGAAAGAATTTCAAATTGTTCGTACTGTGTGCTGTGCTGTGGTGCGTTCACACGTGACTATAAGCGGGCACTTTACTTTTTTTTTTTTTTTAACTATGATTGTGACTCTGACAGAATATTATTCTGACTCTGATTCTGAATATAGCTATGATTAAGATGCTGTCCCTGATCACAATTCTGATTCAGATTCTGATGCTGACTCTGACTCTGATTATGGTTCTAATGTTAGCTCCTCTCTAACACTGAACAATCCAGCAGGAGTAAATATGTTCCACCCATTTTTATAGAGTTTGTGAAGGTGATAGAAGGGGGTGGGAAATGATACGCTCATAAAAATGTTATTGTTCTAGGAAAACAGGATCCTCTATGACTCCTAAAAAGCAATTTACACACACACACACACACACACATAAATCTGCTTCACCCACACCACCTACTAGTTATTTTATGTACAATATACAATCATTTTCAGAGTGGGAAAAGATTTTGTTGTTTGTTTAACTATAAATTAATGCATTAATTTATTCATTCTAATGCACCAATTAGAAATCTCAAAATAGGAAAAAAAAAAAGTAAATGTTACTGTTAACACAAACTATAATTCAGGCTCTAACCCTGATTCTGACTCTTGTTCTTATTATGTTACTGATTCAGACTCTGATTGGTGAAGTTAAAAGCCCCCCTCTCGATGCTGAACGCTCCAGTGTTGGTGACAGACGCAGACATAAATGTGTTCTACCCGTTTTATACTGTGTGAAGGTGACAGATGGGGGCAGGGTGAGAAGATGTTGTTCAGATCATCATAAAGAGTGTTATTGTTCTTCAAAACAGGATTTCTCCAAAAATCCAAAAAATTCAGTTACGCACCTTATGAAATGTCACTACCAATGCATATAACTTTCACTGTAGACTCCACAGTAACTCTGGACTTAAATACAAGTTGAACATTTATGTTACAAATTTCATAGACTTGTACATTTCTGAGTATCTTACTAAAACATTTTGCTTTTATCAAAGTATTGTGTAAATATACCAACTCAGGTCTGCCCCTAAATCATTTTTTATTTTAGTGGTATAATCTGGTGTACTCTATAGTGTACTCTAATATCTTCTACTGTACTATATTGTACTGTATTCTACTGTACTGTACTATACTCTACTGTACTGTATTGTGCTGTACTCAACTATACTGTACTACAATTCCATTGGGACATTGTGCAAATAGTAAATAAACACAGAATGCAATGATATGGAAATCTTATAAAGCCATCTTTTATTCATCAAAATAGACATAGAACACAACCTTTCATAACAGCAACACATCTCAAAAAGGTGGGATGGGGACAATATGAGGCTGGAAAAGTTAGTGGTTCAAAAAAGCAGCAGCTGGAGGAACAATTTGCAACTAATTAGGGCAACTGGCAACAGGTCAGTGACATGATTGGATTTAAAAAGACCGTCTTAGAGTGGCAGGGTCTCTCAGAAGTAAAGATGGGCAGAATATCACCAGTTCTCCAATACTGCGTGGACAAGTAGTGGAGTAATTTCAGAAAAAAGTTCCTCAGCATAAACTTGCATCATCTACAGTACATAATATCATCAAAAGATTCCAAGAATCTGGAAAAATCTCTCTGCGGTCAGGGACAAGGCTAATAAACCATACTGGATGCTTGTGATCTTCTGGCCCTTAGGGGGCACTACATCATAAACAGGCATGATTCTATAACTGAAATCACTAAATGGGCTCAGGAATATTTCCAGAAAACATTGCCAGTAAATACAATTCGCTGTGCCATCCGCAGATACAAGTTAAAACTTTTGAAGAAGAAGCCATATGTGAATATGATCCAGAAGCGCCGATGTCTTCTCTGAGCCAAAGCTCTTTTAAAATGGACTGTGGCAAAATGGAAAACTGTTCTGTGATCAGAACATTTTAAATTCTTTCTGGAAACCAGGGATGTCGTGTCATCCGGTCTAAAGAGGGGAAGGACCACCCAACTTGTTATCAGCATTCAGTTCAAAAGCCATCATCTCTGATGGTATGGGGGTGCATTAGTGTATATGGCATGGGCAGCTTGCACATCTGGAAAGGCACCATCAACCCTGAAAGTTATATCCAGGTTCTAGAGCAACGTATGCTCCCATTCAGATGACGTCTCTTTCAGGGAAGACCTTGCTGTCACGTTTCCCCTGCTCCACACAATGAGGGCAGACTTCCATTTTATCTCTTCTTTATTTAACCCAAAACAAACCAGAAACAAAACTCAAAACAAAAGGAGCAAGGAGAACATACAAACAAAAGCCAGAATGACCGTGGATGGACCTTGAGGTCCACCACAAAGGAACTTAAATACATAAACTCAAAACTCCACAAACCAATCAAAACCCAAACATCATTTTCTCTGTGCACACCGGTCAGCTGAAACACATTATATAAACAAACAAGACCGGCATGCTCAGGATTTCAAAATAAAAGTCCCAACACCCAAAACAAAGCATCTAAACCAAGGACGGCCTCTAGCGGCCGCTGCTGGGGCTTGACGCTTGCATTTTCCAACATGATAATGCCAAATCATGTACTGCATCAGTTTCAACATCATGGCTTCGTAGAAGAAGGATCCACATACTGAATTGGTCTGAGTGCAGTCCAGATCTTTCACCCATTGAAAAAATTTGCCAAATCATAAAATGAAAAATACGACACAGAAGACCTAGGACAGTTGAGCAGCTAGAATTCTATATCAGACAAGAATGGTCTCCTCAGTCCCCAGACATTTACAGAAATTCAGCTGCCATGAAATTGCCATGAAATTCAGTTGCCATGAAATTCTTTCAGCCACAGACTCACCAGCTTAAAGTGCCGCCATCCGACTCTACAACTTCTCTCTTTCACGCATCCAAACAATAATCTTTGCAGTAGTCTGTTGCTTCTTGTTGTATAATTTCTAACCGGGTTAAATAACTATCATTATGTGTGTGACTATGTGCATCATTTTCCTATGATGTGCAACAGTCCACCATGTGCAATCTTGTACAATGTTCTTATTGGATGTTAAAACATTATAATTATGTAGTATCATATATATCATGTAACGTTTTCTAAATGGGTGCTGAATCACTTCATTACGTGCAATATCTTATGTGCGACAGTCTTCAGGTGCAATGTTACTACTTAGGTCACTATTACTTTTTCATTATTTAATATTACTCTAATAAGTGCAATAACTTACTCCAAACTACCATTTGTGTCAGTAGTTTTTCACTCAACTGAGTTACTTATATACAATATTTATACCAAGCATTTCTGTATATAGCTGCTATATTATAACATAGGGTATTCATATTGAGCTTTTTTTTTTTTTTACAGATTTTTTATTTTGATCTATGTTCTACTATGAATAAAATATGGGTTTATGAGCTTTCCATATCATTGCATTTTGTTTTTATTTACAATTTGCACAATGCCCCAAATTGAAATTGGTGTTGTATATTCTACTGTGCTGTACTACACTATACTGTATTCTGCTTTTGTCTACTGTATTTCACTGTACTCTGTTCTACCATACTGTTCTGTACAGTACTCTACTTGACTATATTCTATTGTACTGTACTGTACTCTGTCCTACTGCATGCTACTGTACCCTACATTGTACTGTACTGTGTTATTCTCTAGTGTATTCAACTCTACTGTGCTCTACTCGCCTCTACACCTCTTCACTGTACTGTACTGTACTATGCTGCACTCTTCAATATTCTACCTATTAGTATGTTTAGTTCTTTACTGAGAAAGCAGGAAGCAGGTTAAAATTGTATTTTGCCTACAATTTGAACAGTTTTGTATTACTAAAAAGATATTAAAAAGAAAACTGGCGTGTTAATTAAGATATAAAAATGTAATTTTTGGTGGTCAGTTTTATTGTTTCTCTCTCTCGCTCTCACACACATACACACACACACACACACACACACGAGCACACACATGAGTTAATGATTACAAAGCCTCACTTTTCAACTTGCTATCTTGTTCCTCATTCACTGTCACTTCTTATCTATTAGCAGGCCTGTTATTAACAGAATTTTTATTTGTCATCCTGAACTTCTGTTTTATTGACCAGCCTTGACCAGTGGCAACTCAGATCCCTTTGATTGGCTCAGAGCCCTTTTTAAAATAAAAGTTTGGGGAAAACCAACTTTCCACTTATATTACTTTTCACTACAAATTGATCAGTCAAGATGTGTTGGGTGTCTGAAGTTTATGATTTAGTAAAGCACTGGAGCTAATGTAGCTAACAAGCAGTGGAACAAGTTATTGGCAACACTCTGACCTCACAAGGGGAGAAGTTTATTTAATCTAAATTAGACATGCTCGTGTGGTTTCTGGCACTGTTTGCAATACTGACATTTATAACATGGAAAAAAGTATGGGCAATAATCATATACACAGTACAAAGTAAAATGAGACGATGTTCCTCCAAAGTCATTCCTATACAAGACAACACAAGTGTAGACAGGATAGAACTGCAAAAGGAGTTTAAAACTACAAAAGAAAACACAAGAGCAACAGTAAAATAATCTACAGGACAAGATCCAGTGCAGCCAAAAGGAGCAGTAACAGTACTAGTGTGAGTGGGTACAGAATTATGACAGATTCTGTATTCTAGCACCAGAGTTGTTAAATGTGCAAAAAAAGCAAAGATTGAGATAGACAATAGGTAACTGTACAAAAAATTGTAGAAAAAATGTACAACATTGAATGGCCACAATATTGTCACGTTGCTCCATCTCTCGGAAAGGAGGGCAGGCCCATTTTTTATACTTTTATAAGAAAAACAGGCACAAGGGCCTGAAACAACACTCAAAAACTATAATGAAGGAGACTGGAGCACAAACAGAACAAGCATGAATGACAGTAGCACAAAAACATTTCAACATGATGGACAGTGGACCGACACTCAGGTCCAACACAAAACGAACTAAATACAAAACTACCACAGTTCCACAAACCAATCAAACACAAACAATCACTTTCCCTGAGCACACCGGACAGCTGAAACGCATAATGTAAACAAACACAAGACCGGTGTGCTCAGGCATCACAATGAGAATCCCCTGAATACAAAAACAGAAAAGGACGGCCTCTAGTGGCCGCCAACCATCACAGGTATTTACAATGGCAGAGTAAGTTTTCTTTGTTCATGTGAAACAGTTTAATATGCAGTGTGTAGATGCAGCAAAGGGGGTTCCATTGATCTTTTCAGCTGTCCTTACTGTGCTTGTGATCTGATGTGGTGCAATTTCCATGCCCCACTAGGACGCAGTAGCAGAGATTGCTCTCTACAGACCCTTTGGGGAATGTAGTGAGAATTGCCAGGGTCACATTGAGAAGTGAATCCGTCCCCGATCAGTACTAGTTTAGATTAAAGGGGGTCTAAGGGAGGCTTCTCATATTTTTTCAATGGTGTTTAAAGATTTCAAACCATAGCTAGCTAGCAGTGTGGATGGATGGATGGGTGGATGGATATATGGATGGATGAATGGATGGATAGATAGATGGATTGATAGATAGATGGATGGATGTATGGATGGATAGATGGATAGTAATGTGCTGGCTGAAAGGGAAAGTTCTGGATGATTTATTTGGTTGCACTTTGGTTTTAAAACCACAGGCCTCATTGGTAAAGATCCTGGATTAATAGTTAATGTGTGACATTTGTACTTTTAAAATAAAATACTGTTTTCTTAAAGGGCAACTATTTGACTGACCACTGCAGTTTTAAATAAATCTCAAAAACATTAACACAGTGTCTAGTCAGTGTAACTCGTAACAGGAGGAAAAACTCCTCAAGCAAATCTATCTGTAGATTTATCTACAGATCTAAATCTATCTATATTATCTATATTAATTCAATTAAATTTCATTTATATAGCACTTTGTTGTCACAGAGCAAATTTACAGTGTCCAACTCCCTAGGCTGGAGGAAGAAACCTTGCTCCATCTCTCAGAAAGGAGGGCAGGTGCTTAGGCAGACTTCCATTTTTTATACTTTAATTTTCAAAAGAAAAACAGGCACATGGGCCTGAAATAACTCTCAAAAACTATAATGAAGGAGACTGGAGCACAAACAAAACAAGCATGAATGACTGTAGCACAAAAACACGTCAACATGACGAACAGTGGACCGACACCCAGGTCCAACACAAAACGAACTAAATACAAAACCTATACAACTTCACAAACCAATCAAACTTAAACAATCACTTTCCCTGAGCACACCGGTCAGCTGAAACACATAATGTAAACAAACGCAGGACCAGTGTGCTCAGGCATCACAATGAGAGTCCCCTGAATACAAAACCTGAAAAGATTTACAACATTACAAAAGAACATTGCCATACATTACTTAAAACTGTGAATTTAAAAGATTAACAACAGAAATGTGAAATGTTATTTACAACTTTTAACTTATAAACTTGAACAAGTATAATGATAGCTTAGTAATAAATATGCATTTACAATGTATTTACAAGTTCAAGAAGAATGGTTAAATGCCTCATAAAAAATATCACATTGTAATATTGGTGTATTTAGACAGGAGAACCACAAGAGGGCAGTAAAGGCTTTCAAAACACAAAAGCAGGCGGTAAAAAATTCAAAAACGTTTTGAAATCGTTAAAATCTGAATAAGATAGGCACGAATATCGACCAGGTTTTTATTTTATTTGTTTATTTATTTATAAATAAGGCTTCGAACTGTTTAGGAATACAGCTGTTTAAAAATCAGTTATTACATAAACAAATAAACTTTATCAAAAAAGATCTTTTAACACTTGCGGTTCACTGCTGACACCTGTTGGACGGACCTGGACCAGCAGTTAATTCGTGAGCTGCTGCACGTACTCTTCACTTCCCGAGACACGCTTTCCGGTCTCTCCTACCTGTTTTCTTTATTGTTACTGGAAATGCTCTGCTTCGTGAAATCTCGCGCCCCATTCAAATTCCCCCATCCACCTTAAACAGGAAAGTAATTACGTTCTAGCACCTGCACCATGTAAGGTGGAACTGAAATTTCTGACTAATGCGGAGCCAAATTCAGCCCGTGTGAAGCTGTTCTCGCAAGTGCCCTATAAAGAAGATCGTTTTATAACAGTTTACTGTTTAACCAGCCAGGATGTCAATAATGTTGCCCAGTCTATAAAAACCTATCAGTAATATGAGATTCAGGGGTATTTTACGTGTTTGAGTATTTTATGAGCATTGCATTTGCTGTTAGTATTGGTTGTGTAAATAACTCGGTCGGAGATGATTATAATGGGATTTAATGTACATTTCAGTATTATAATGAACAATATAATATACGTTATCAGTAGGACTTTGGTTATAAAGTCACGATTTAGTGATTTATGTGTCAGATTGTATTTATATACATATTGTGTAATAAAACAATATAATATCATTTATAAATTGGATTATTACTCTATGTAGGTGAGAGGTCAGCTCGCTGTCTCTATTTTGTGTGTGTGTGTGTGTGTGTGTGTGTGTGCGCGCGCGCGCGTGCGTATGTGTTTTGTAACATTATGGAGGTTTTGGAAAGCCACCGCCCCCTACCCACGTGACCTTGCCCTCTCGTTCTGATTGGCTGGAAGTGACAGGCTCGTCGGCATGAGGTGTCCTGGGCTCTTGCTGCTGCAGACATGTAACCTCCAAAACACGGGGAACAATTTGTGCAAATTGTTTTTACTCCAAATATATGTTTCCGTTTTAAAGAAAGACGTGGGATCCGTATCTCTTTCGGTTTGTTCGGAATCACGTTGAGCTCCTAACTCGACTCGTCAATGATTCCAGCAGGCTCTGTTTTCTTTTAGACTCGAGTCATTTTAATACTGGGTTCTGGTTTGTTATTTATTTTCGGGTCTGCTTTTAATTACCTGGACGATGGACACTGTCAGGAATGTCCTGTGCTTATTCGACGTGGATGGAACCCTGACACCACCGAGAGAGGTGAGAGGGGTTCAGGGGAGGTGTTTCACATATTTTAGGTGTCTCAGGTGTCAGCACTAAAGATGAGGGCTGAAGTGGACGCTGCAGTTTCATTCACCACCTTATCATTCATTAATGGGTCATAAACCTGGGTTTTACTCCCTTATGTAACGTTAATTATCTTAGCTTTTATTGACTCGTGTGTTAGCATTGAAACACATCCCAAACGTCCCCATTTGTAGAGTTAATTTGTGTTAAATTGGCTTATTTAAATTGATAGAGATGTTAGTTCAGTAGTATGACAGTTTTGTCACTGATTAAACAGGGTGCTGTCCTGGTCCATTTCTGTTCACCATGGTGCAAAAAGTGCACCTTCAAAGCTACAACGTTGTCCACCTAAGCTTATGCACGTTAAATGAGGCTTTGAAGGTACATTAGTGTGCGTCTTTCCAGACCTGATTTATTACAGGACTGGACCGGAATCAGTTTTTTCCCCTCCAGGATTTTCTGTGGATACCGGCCCGATACCGATCCCCTGTACTAGATGGGCGCCACCTCTAATGGTGTTTATTCAGCCATGTGGGTTTGGCGGTGCTCCTGTTGTGAACCGTGTGTGTGGTGTAAGCGGTCTGAGATCTGTTGGCTTGATTGCTGTCTGGTATGTATCGGGCACTTGTGAAACTTACAGGCAGGAATTAGAGCTGAACAACTGTGAGAAACATTGGAAGCTTCTGCTTCTTCCTGTTGTCCAACTGCTCAGATTGTGAGTTATGCACTCTGTGTCCATGCTTTTACCACTTCGCGGTATTTCTGTCCAGTTTGCTGACCACCACATTTCAACAAATAATCACAGAGAGAAAGCCTTTCATTTTGTTGTTGTATTTTTGTCTTGTTTTTATTAATTGTGAGTTGCACCTTTACTCTGTGTGATGATTGGAACAATAAAATGGTCAATAATTACTGAAAAAATGACCTGAACCTGACTATTGTCATATACAGTGGTGGGAATAATTATTTGATCCCCTGTAAGTTTGCTGACTTGCAAACAATGAAAAGTCTCTACTTTATGAGGTAGTTTTATTTTTATTGAGAGAGAAAGAATAGCAACTAAAAATAAAGAAAAAACATGTTACATAAAAGTTATAAATTGATTAGCATTTCACTGAGTGAAATAAGTATTTGATACCCAAGCAAAACACGACTTTGTACTGGGTAGAGAAACCCTTGTTGGCACAGCGGTGACGTTTCTTGTGGTCGGTCACCAGGTTTACACACGTCTCAGGAGGGATTTTGGCCCACTCCTCTTTACAGAAACTCTCTAAATCATTTAGGTTTCTTGGCTGCTGCTTGGCAGTTCGAAGCTTCAGCTCCCTCCACAGATTTTCAATAGGATTGAGGTCTGGAGACTGGCTAGGCCATTCCATGACCTTAATGTGCTTCTTATTTAGCCACTCCTTTGATACCTTGGCAGTATGTTTTGAGTCACTGTCATGTTGGACGACCCATCCACAGCCCATCTTCAGTGTTCTGGCTGAGGGAAGGAGGTTCTCGTCCAAGATTTCACAGTACATCCTGTACCCTTAGAAGTAAAACAGTCCCAAGCATAATGTTTCCACCTCCATGCTTGACTGTGGGCTGATGTTCTTTGGGTCATACTCAGCATTTCTCGTCTTCCTAACATGGTGGGTCGAGTTGATGCCAAAGAGCTCGATTTTAGTCTCATCTGACCACAGCACTTTCTCCCAAGCCTTCTCTATATCATTTAGATGTTCACTGGCATCTAATTAAAGGTTGGCTGTACATGTGTCTTCTTGAGCAGGAGGACCTTGCAGGCACTGCAAGATTTCAATCCATATTGATGTAGTGTGTTACCAATAGAGTTCTTAGTGACTGTTGTCCCAACTGCCTTCAGATCATTAACAAGCTCCTCCCGTGTAGTTCTGGGCTGACCTTTTTGCCGATGGCCTTGTAACCCATTCCAGCCTTGTGCAGGTCTACAATCTTGTCTCTGATGTCCTTTGACAGCTCTTTGGTCTTGCCCATGGTGGTGGAGAGGTTGCAATGGAAGAAACTGATTCTGTGGACAGGTGTGCTTTATAAACATAATGAGTTAAGATCAGGAGTATCTGTAATTGAATGATTGCAACATGGGCACTTAGCCAGTGTGTGGGAGCCAGAAGTCTGACTGGGTTGTAGGGGATCAAATACGTATTTCACTCAATTACATGCAAATCAATTTATAACTTTTATGTAATATGTTTTTTCTCTGTCCCTCTCCATAAAAATGAAACTACCTAATGAGTTAGAGACTGTGTGTGTGTGTGTGTGTGTGTGTGTGTGTGTGTGTGTGTGTGTGTGTGTGTGTGTGTGTGTGTGTGTG